>JAQJVK010000278.1:0-144853 GCA_035578135.1 Flexamia atlantica
GTACACGTAGGGTGATGAAATAGGACCAGAACTTCTGTATTATACCACCCAAGTTACCGTAAAAACTTAGGTTTTGGAAATATGGCTGATTAAAGTAGTCGCATTGAGATGTGCGGACAGCGATTTGTCAAAGTATGACATGAAAAAAAAATAAATACGGAAGTGTGCCAACATGACGTACACATAGGATGATAGAATAGGTCCTGAAATTTAGTATTATACCACCCAAGTTACCGTAAAAACTTAGGTTTTGGAAATATGGGTGATTAAATTAGTCGCTATGCGATGTGCGGACAACGAGTTGTCTAAGTTTGACATGAAATATAAAAATAAATACGGAATTGTGGATACATGACGTACACATAGGGTGATAGAATAGGACCAGAACTTCTGTATTATACCACCCAAGTTACCGTAAAAACTTAGGTTTTGGAAATATGGGTGATTAAATTAGTCGCATTGAGATGTGCGGACAGAGATTTGTCGATGTTTGACACGAAATATAAAAAAATACGGAGGTGTGCCAACATGACGTACACATAAGATGATAGAATAGGTCCAGAACTTTAGTACTATACCACCCAAGTTACCGTAAAAACTTAGGTTTTGGAAATATGGCTGATTAAAGTAGTCGCATTGAGATGTGCGGACAGCGATTTGTCAAAGTATGACATGAAAAATAAAATAAATACGGAAGTGTGCCAACATGACGTACACATAGGATGATAGAATAGGTCCTGAAATTTAGTATTATACCACCCAAGTTACCGTAAAAACTTAGGTTTTGGAAATATGGGTGATTAAATTAGTCGCTATGCGATGTGCGGACAACGATTTGTCTAAGTTTGACATGAAATATAAAAATAAATACGGAATTGTGGATACATGACGTACACATAGGGTGATAGAATAGGACCAGAACTTTTGTATTATACCACCCAAGTTACCGTAAAAACTTAGGTTTTGGAAATATGGCTGATTAAAGTAGTCGCATTGAGATGTGCGGACGGAGATTTGTCGAAGTTTGACACGAAATATAAAAAAATACGGAGGTGTGCCAACATGACGTACACATAGGATGATAGAATAGGTCCAGAACTTTAGTACTATACCACCCAAGTTACCTTAAAAACTTAGGTTTTGGAAATATGGGTGATTAAATTAGTCGCTATGCGATGTGCGGACAACGATTTGTCTAAGTATGACATAAAATATAATAATAAATACGGAGGTGTGCCAACATTACGTACACGTAGGGTGATAGAATAGGACCAGAACTTCTGTATTATACCACCCAAGTTACCGTAAAAACTTAGGTTTTGGAAATATGGCTGATTAAAGTAGTCGCATTGAGATGTGCGGACAGCGATTTGTCAAAGTATGACATGAAAAATAAAATAAATACGGAAGTGTGCCAACATGACGTACACATAGGATGATAGAATAGGTCCTGAAATTTAGTATTATACCACCCAAGTTACCTTAAAAACTTAGGTTTTGGAAATATGGGTGATTAAATTAGTCGCTATGCGATGTGCGGACAACGATTTGACTAAGTTTGACATGATATATAAAAATAAATACGGAATTGTGGATACATGACGTACACATAGGGTGATAGAATAGGACCAGAACTTCTGTATTATACCACCCAAGTTACCGTAAAAACTTAGGTTTTGGAAATATGGGTGATTAAATTAGTCGCTATGCGATGTGCGGACAACGATTTGTCTAAGTTTGACATGAAATATTAAAATAAATACGGAATTTTGGATACATGACGTACACATTGGGTGATAGAATAGGACCAGAACTTCTGTATTATACCACCCAAGTTACCGTAAAAACTTAGGTTTTGGAAATACGGGTGATTAAAATAGTCGCTTTGGATGTGTGGACAGCGATCCACCTAAGTTTGACATAAAATATAAAATAAATACGGCAGTGTGTCAGCATGACGTACACGTAGGATGAAAGAATAGGACCATAACTTTAGTACTATACCACCTAAGTTACCTTAAAAACTTAGGTTTAGGAAATATGGGTGATTAAATTAGTCGCTATGCGATGTGCGGACAACGATTTGTCTAAGTATGACATGAAATATAATAATAAATACGGAAGTGTGCCAACATTACGTACACGTAGGGTGATAGAATAGGACCAGAACTTCTGTATTATACCACCCAAGTTACCGTAAAAACTTAGGTTTTGGAAATATGGCTGATTAAAGTAGTCGCATTGAGATGTGCGGACAGAGATTTGTCGAAGTTTGACACGAAATATAAAAAAAAACACGGAGGTGTGCCAACATGACGTACACATAGGATGATAGAATAGGTCCAGAACTTTAGTACTATACCACCCAAGTTACCTTAAAAACTTAGGTTTTGGAAATACGGGTGATTAAAATAGTCGCTTTGGATGTGTGGACAGTGACCCACCTAAGTTTGACATAAAATATAAAATAAATACGGCAGTGGTGTCAGCATGACGTACACGTAGGGTGATGAAATAGGACCAGAACCTCTGTATTATACCACCCAAGTTACCGTAAAAACTTAGGTTTTGGAAATATGGCTGATTAAAGTAGTCGCATTGAGATGTGCGGACAGCGATTTGTCAAAGTATGACATGAAAATAAAATAAATACGGAAGTGTGCCAGCATGACGTACACATAGGATGATAGAATAGGTCTTGAAATTTAGTATTATACCACCCAAGTTACCTTAAAAACTTAGGTTTTGGAAATTGGGTGATTAAATTAGTCGCTATGCGATGTGCGGACAACGATTTGTCTAAGTTTGACATGAAATATAAAAATAAAAACGGAATTGTGGATACATGACGTACACATAGGGTGATAGAATAGGACCAGAACTTCTGTATTATACCACCCAAGTTACCGTAAAAACTTAGGTTTTGGAAATATGGGTGATTAAAATAGTCGCATTGAGATGTGCGGACAGCGATTTGTCAAAGTATGACATGAAAAATAAAATAAATACGGAATTGTGGATACATGACGTACACTTAGGGTGATGAAATAGGACCAGAACTTCTGTATTATACCACCCAAGGTACCGTAAAAACTTAGGTTTTGGAAATATGGGTGATTAAATTAGTCGCATTGAGATGTGCGGACTGAGATTTGTCGATGTTTGACACGAAATATAAAAAAATACGGAGGTGTGCCAACATGACGTACACATAAGATGATAGAATAGGTCCAGAACTTTAGTACTATACAACCCAAGTTACCGTAAAAACTTAGGTTTTGGAAATATGGCTGATTAAAGTAGTCGCATTGAGATGTGCGGACAGCGATTTGTCAAAGTATGACATGAAAAATAAAATAAATACGGAAGTGTGCCAACATGACGTACACATAGGATGATAGAATAGGTCCTGAAATTTAGTATTATACCACCCAAGTTACCTTAAAAACTTAGGTTTTGGAAATATGGGTGATTAAATTAGTCGCTATGCGATGTGCGGACAACGATTTGACTAAGTTTGACATGATATATAAAAATAAATACGGAATTGTGGATACATGACGTACACATAGGGTGATAGAATAGGACCAGAACTTCTGTATTATACCACCCAAGTTACCGTAAAAACTTAGGTTTTGGAAATATGGGTGATTAAATTAGTCGCTATGCGATGTGCGGACAACGATTTGTCTAAGTTTGACATGAAATATTAAAATAAATACGGAATTTTGGATACATGACGTACACATTGGGTGATAGAATAGGACCAGAATTTCTGTATTATACCACCCAAGTTACCGTAAAAACTTAGGGTTTGGAAATACGGGTGATTAAAATAGTCGCTTTGGATGTGTGGACAGCGATCCACCTAAGTTTGACATAAAATATAAAATAAATACGGCAGTGTGTCAGCATGACGTACACGTAGGATGAAAGAATAGGACCAGAACTTTAGTACTATACCACCCAAGTTACCTTAAAAACTTAGGTTTTGGAAATATGGGTGATTAAATTAGTCGCTATGCGATGTGCGGACAACGATTTGTCTAAGTATGACATGAAATATAATAATAAATACGGAGGTGTGCCAACATTACGTACACGTAGGGTGATGAAATAGGACCAGAACTTCTGTATTATACCACCCAAGTTACCGTAAAAACTTAGGTTTTGGAAATATGGCTGATTAAAGTAGTCGCATTGAGATGTGCGGACAGAGATTTGTCGAAGTTTGACACGAAATATAAAAAAAATACGGAGGTGTGCCAACATGACGTACACATAGGATGATAGAATAGGTCCAGAACTTTAGTACTATACCACCCAAGTTACCTTAAAAACTTAGGTTTTGGAAATACGGGTGATTAAAATAGTCGCTTTGGATGTGTGGACAGTGACCCACCTAAGTTTGACATAAAATATAAATAAATACGGCAGTGTGTCAGCATGACGTACACGTAGGATGATGAAATAGGACCAGAACCTCTGTATTATACCACCCAAGTTACCGTAAAAACTTAGGTTTTGGAAATATGGCTGATTAAAGTAGTCGCATTGAGATTTGCGGACAGCGATTTGTCAAGGTATGACATGAAAAAAAAAAATAAATACGGAAGTGTGCCAGCATGACGTACACATAGGATGATAGAATAGGTCTTGAAATTTAGTATTATACCACCCAAGTTACCTTAAAAACTTAGGTTTTGGAAATTGGGTGATTAAATTAGTCGCTATGCGATGTGCGGACAACGATTTGTCTAAGTTTGACATGAAATATAAAAATAAAAACGGAATTGTGGATACATGACGTACACATAGGGTGATAGAATAGGACCAGAACTTCTGTATTATACCACCCAAGTTACCGTAAAAACTTAGGTTTTGGAAATATGGGTGATTAAAATAGTCGCATTGAGATGTGCGGACAGCGATTTGTCAAAGTATGACATGAAAAATAAAATAAATACGGAAGTGTGCCAACATGACGTACACGTAGGGTGATGAAATAGGACCAGAACTTCTGTATTATACCACCCAAGTTACCGTAAAAACTTAGGTTTTGGAAATATGGCTGATTAAAGTAGTCGCATTGAGATGTGCGGACAGCGATTTGTCAAAGTATGACATGAAAAAAAAAATAAATACGGAAGTGTGCCAACATGACGTACACATAGGATGATAGAATAGGTCCTGAAATTTAGTATTATACCACCCAAGTTACCGTAAAATCTTAGGTTTTGGAAATATGGGTGATTAAATTAGTCGCTATGCGATGTGCGGACAACGATTTGTCTAAGTTTGACATGAAATATAAAAATAAATACGGAATTGTGGATACATGACGTACACATAGGGTGATAGAATAGGACCAGAACTTCTGTATTATACCACCCAAGTTACCGTAAAAACTTAGGTTTTGGAAATATGGGTGATTAAATTAGTCGCATTGAGATGTGCGGACTGAGATTTGTCGATGTTTGACACGAAATATAAAAAAATACGGAGGTGTGCCAACATGACGTACACATAAGATGATAGAATAGGTCCAGAACTTTAGTACTATACCACCCAAGTTACCGTAAAAACTTAGGTTTTGGAAATATGGCTGATTAAAGTAGTCGCATTGAGATGTGCGGACAGCGATTTGTCAAAGTATGACATTAAAAATAAAATAAATACGGAAGTGTGCCAACATGACGTACACATAGGATGATAGAATAGGTCCTGAAATTTAGTATTATACCACCCAAGTTACCGTAAAAACTTAGGTTTTGGAAATATGGGTGATTAAATTAGTCGCTATGCGATGTGCGGACAACGATTTGTCTAAGTTTGACATGAAATATAAAAATAAATACGGAATTGTGGATACATGACGTACACATAGGGTGATAGAATAGGACCAGAACTTTTGTATTATACCACCCAAGTTACCGTAAAAACTTAGGATTTAAAAATATGGCTGATTAAAGTAGTAGCATTGAGATGTGCGGACGGAGATTTGTCGAAGTTTGACACGAAATATAAAAAAAATACGGAGTTGTGCCAACGTGACGTACACATAGGATGATAGAATAGGTCCAGAACTTTAGTACTATACCACCCAAGTTACCTTAAAAACTTAGGTTTTGGAAATATGGGTAATTAAATTAGTCGCTATGCGATGTGCGGACAACGATTTGTCTAAGTATGACATAAAATATAATAATAAATACGGAGGTGTGCCAACATTACGTACACGTAGGGTGATAGAATAGGACCAGAACTTCTGTATTATACCACCCAAGTTACCGTAAAAACTTAGGTTTTGGAAATATGTCTGATTAAAGTAGTCGCATTGAGATGTGCGGACAGCGATTTGTCAAAGTATGACATGAAAAATAAAATAAATACGGAAGTGTGCCAACATGACGTACACATAGGATGATAGAATAGGTCCTGAAATTTAGTATTATACCACCCAAGTTACCGTAAAAACTTAGGTTTTGGAAATATGGCTGATTAAAGTAGTCGCTATGCGATGTGCGGACAACGATTTGACTAAGTTTGACATGATATATAAAAATAAATACGGAATTGTGGATACATGACGTACACATAGGGTGATAGAATAGGACCAGAACTTCTGTATTATACCACCCAAGTTACCGTAAAAACTTAGGTTTTGGAAATATGGGTGATTAAATTAGTCGCTATGCGATGTGCGGACAACGATTTGTCTAAGTTTGACATGAAATATTAAAATAAATACGGAATTTTGGATACATGACGTACACTTTGGGTGATAGAATAGGACCAGAACTTCTGTATTATACCACCCAAGTTACCGTAAAAACTTAGGTTTTGGAAATACGGGTGATTAAAATAGTCGCTTTGGATGTGTGGACAGCGATCCACCTAAGTTTGACATAAAATATAAAATAAATACGGCAGTGTGTCAGCATGACGTACACGTAGGATGAAAGAATAGGACCAGAACTTTAGTACTATACCACCCAAGTTACCTTAAAAACTTAGGTTTTGGGAATATGGGTGATTAAATTAGTCACTATGCGATGTGCGGACAACGATTTGTCTAAGTATGACATGAAATATAATAATAAATACGGAGGTGTGCCAACATTACGTACACGTAGGGTGATAGAATAGGACCAGAACTTCTGTATTATACCAACCAAGTTACCGTAAAAACTTAGGTTTTGGAAATATGGCTGATTAAAGTAGTCGCATTGAGATGTGCGGACAGAGATTTGTCGAAGTTTGACACGAAATATAAAAAAAATACGGAGGTGTGCCAACATGACGTACACATAGGATGATAGAATAGGTCCAGAACTTTAGTACTATACCACCCAAGTTACCTTAAAAACTTAGGTTTTGGAAATACGGGTGATTAAAATAGTCGCTTTGGATGTGTGGACAGTGACCCATCTAAGTTTGACATAAAATATAAAATAAATACGGCAGTGTGTCAGCATGACGTACACGTAGGGTGATGAAATAGGACCAGAACCTCTGTATTATACCACCCAAGTTACCGTAAAAACTTAGGTTTTGGAAATATGGCTGATTAAAGTAGTCGCATTGAGATGTGCGGACAGCGATTTGTCAAAGTATGACATGAAAAATAAAATAAATACGGAAGTGTGCCAGCATGACGTACACATAGGATGATAGAATAGGTCTTGAAATTTAGTATTATACCACCCAAGTTACCTTAAAAACTTAGGTTTTGGAAATTGGGTGATTAAATTAGTCGCTATGCGATGTGCGGACAACGATTTGTCTAAGTTTGACATGAAATATAAAAATAAAAACGGAATTGTGGATACATGACGTACACATAGGGTGATAGAATAGGACCAGAACTTCTCTATTATACCACCCAAGTTACCGTAAAAACTTAGGTTTTGGAAAAATGGGTGATTAAATTAGTCGCTATGCGATGTGCGGACAACGATTTGTCTAAGTTTGACATGAAATATAAAAATAAATACGGAATTTTGGATACATGACGTACACATTGGGTGATAGAATAGGATTAGAACTATATTATTATACCACTCAGGTTACCGTCAAAACTTAGGTTTTGGAAATACGGGTGATTAAATTAGTCGCTTTGGATGTGTGGACAGCGATCCACCTAAGTTTGACATAAAATAAAAAATAAATACGGCAGTGTGTCAGCATAACGTACACGTAGGATGAAAGAATAGGACCAGAACTTTAGTACTATACCACCCAAGTTACCTTAAAAACTTAGGTTTTGGAAATATGGGTGATTAAATTAGTTGCTATGCGATGTGCGGACAACGATTTGTCTAAGTATGACATGAAATATAATAATAAATACGGAGGTGTGCCAACATTACGTACACGTAGGGTGATAGAATAGGACCAGAACTTCTGTATTATACCACCCAAGTTACCGTAAAATCTTAGGTTTTGGAAATATGGCTGATTAAAGTAGTCGCATTGAGATGTGCGGACAGCGATTTGTCAAAGTATGACATGAAAAATAAAATAAATACGGAAGTGTGCCAACATGACGTACACATAGGATGATAGAATAGGTCCTGAAATTTAGTATTATACCACCCGAGCTACCTTAAAAACTTAGGTTTTGGAAATATGGGTGATTAAATTAGTCGCTATGCGATGTGCGGACAACGATTTGTCTAAGTTTGACATGATATATAAAAATAAATACGGAATTGTGGATACATGACGTACACATAGGGTGATAGAATAGGACCAGAACTTCTGTATTATACCACCCAAGTTACCGTAAAAACTTAGGTTTTGGAAATATGGGTGATTAAATTAGTCGCTATGCGATGTGCGGACAACGATTTGTCTAAGTTTGACTTGAAATATAAAAATAAATACGGAATTTTGGATACATGATGTACACATTGGGTGATAGAATAGGACAAGAACTTCTGTATTATACCACCCAAGTTATCGTAAAAACTTAGGTTTTGGAAATATGGCTGATTAAAGTAGTCGCATTGAGATGTGCGGACAGAGATTTGTCGAAGTTTGACACGAAATATAAAAAAAATACGGAGGTGTGCCAACATGACGTACACATAGGATGATAGAATAGGTCCAGAACTTTAGTACTATACCACCCAAGTTACCTTAAAAACTTAGGTTTTGGAAATATGGGTGATTAAATTAGTCGCTATGCGATTGTGCGGACAACGATTTGTCTAAGTTTGACATGAAATATAAAAATAAATACGGAATTGTGGATACATGACGTACACATAGGGTGATAGAATAGGACCGGAACTTCTGTATTATACCACCCAAGTTACCGTAAAACTTAGGTTTTGGAAATATGGCTGATTAAAGTAGTCGCATTGAGATGTGCGGACAGCGATTTGTCAAAGTATGACATAAAATATAAAATAAATACGGCAGTGTGTCAGCATGACGTACACGTAGGATGAAAGAATAGGACCAGAACTTTAGTACTATACCACCCAAGTTACCTTAAAAACTTAGGTTTTGGAAATATGGGTGATTAAATTAGTCGCTATGCGATGTGCGGACAACGATTTGTTTAAGTATGACATGAAATATAATAATAAATACGGAATTGTGGATACATGACGTACACATAGGGTGATAGAATAGGACCAGAACTTCTGTATTATACCACCCAAGTTACCGTAAAAACTTAGGTTTTGGAAATATGGGTGATTAAATTAGTCGCTATGCGATTTTGCGGACAACGATTTGTCTAAGTTTGACATGAAATATAATAATAAATACGGAGGTGTGCCGACATTACGTACACGTAGGGTGATAGAATAGGACCAGAACTTCTGTATTATACCACCCAAGTTACCGTAAAAACTTAGGTTTTGGAAATATGGCTGATTAAAGTAGTCGCATTGAGATGTGCGGACAGCGATTTGTCAAAGTATGACATGAAAAATAATATAAATACGGAAGTGTGCCAGCATGACGTACAAATAGGATGATAGAATAGGTCCTGAAATTTAGTATTATACCACCCAAGTTACCTTAAAAACTTAGGTTTTGGAAATATGGGTGATTAAATTAGTCGCTATGCGATGTGCGGACAACGATTTGTCTAAGTTTGACATGAAATATAAAAATAAATACGGAATTGTGGATACATGACGTACACATAGGGTGATAGAATAGGACCAGAACTTCTCTATTATACCACCCAAGTTACCGTAAAAACTTAGGTTTTGGAAATATGGGTGATTAAATTAGTCGCTATGCGATGTGCGGACAACGATTTGTCTAAGTTTGACATGAAATATAAAAATTAATACGGAATTTTGGATACATGACGTACACATTGTGTGATAGAATAGGATTAGAACTATATTATTATACCACTCAGGTTACCGTCAAAACTTAGGTTTTGGAAATACGGGTGATTAAAATAGTCGCTTTGGATGTGTGGACAGCGATCCACCTAAGTTTGACATAAAATATAAAATAAATACGGCAGTGTGTCAGCATAACGTACACGTAGGATGAAAGAATAGGACCAGAACTTTAGTACTATACCACCCAAGTTACCTTAAAAACTTAGGTTTTGGAAATATGGGTGATTAAATTAGTTGCTATGCGATGTGCGGACAACGATTTGTCTAAGTATGACATGAAATATAATAATAAATACGGAGGTGTGCCAACATTACGTACACGTAGGGTGATAGAATAGGACCAGAACTTCTGTATTATACCACCCAAGTTACCGTAAAAACTTAGGTTTTGGAAATATGGCTGATTAAAGTAGTCGCATTGAGATGTGCGGACAGCGATTTGTCAAAGTATGACATGAAAAATAAAATAAATACGGAAGTGTGCCAACATGACGTACACATAGGATGATAGAATAGGTCCTGAAATTTAGTATTATACCACCCAAGTTACCTTAAAAACTTAGGTTTTGGAAATATGGGTGATTAAATTAGTCGCTATGCGATTGTGCGGACAACGATTTGTCTAAGTTTGACATGAAATATAAAGATAAATACGGAATTGTGGATACATGACGTACACATAGGGTGATAGAATAGGACCGAGACTTCTGTATTATACCACCCAAGTTACCGTAAAAACTTAGGTTTTGGAAATATGGCTGATTAAAGTAGTCGCATTGAGATGTGCGGACAGCGATTTGTCAAAGTATGACATAAAATATAAAATAAATACGGCAGTGTGTCAGCATGACGTACACGTAGGATGAAAGAATAGGACCAGAACTTTAGTACTATACCACCCAAGTTACCTTAAAAACTTAGGTTTTGGAAATATGGGTGATTAAATTAGTCGCTATGCGATGTGCGGACAACGATTTGTCTAAGTTTGACATGAAATATAAAAATAAATACGGAATTGTGGATACATGACGTACACATAGGGTGATAGAATAGGACCAGAACTTCTGTATTATGCCACCCAAGTAACGGAAAAAACTTAGGTTTTGGAAATATGGGTGATTAAATTAGTCGCTATGCGATGTGCGGACAACGATTTGTCTAAGTTTGACATGAAATATAAAAATAAATACGGAATTTTGGATACATGACGTACACATTGGGTGATAGAATAGGACCAGAACTTCTGTATTATACCACCCAAGTTACCGTAAAAACTTAGGTTTTGGAAATATGGCTGATTAAAGTAGTCGCATTGAGATGTGCGGACAGAGATTTGTCGAAGTTTGACACGAAATATAATAAAAATACGGAGGTGTGCCAATATGACGTTCACATAGGGTGATAGAATAGGACCGGAACTTCTGTATTATACCACCCAAGTTACCGTAAAAACTTAGGTTTTGGAAATATGGGTGATTAAATTAGTCGCTATGCGATGTGCGGACAACGATTTGTCTAAGTTTGACAGAAATATAAAAATAAATACGGAATTTTGGATACATGACGTACACATTGGGTGATAGAATAGGATTAGAACTATATTATTATACCACTCAGGTTACCGTCAAAACTTAGGTTTTGGAAATACGGGTGATTAAAATAGTCGCTTCGGATGTGTGGACAGCGATCCACCTAAGTTTGACATAAAATATAAAATAAATACGGCAGTGTGTCAGCATGACGTACACGTAGGATGAAAGAATAGGACCAGAACTTAAGTACTATACCAACCAAGTTACCTTAAAAGCTTAGGTTTTGGAAATATGGGTGATTAAATTAGTCGCTATGCGATGTGCGGACAACGATTTGTCTAAGTATGACATGAAATATAATAATAAATACGGAGGTGTGCCAACATTACGTACACGTAGGGTGATAGAATAGGACCAGAACTTCTGTATTATACCACCCAAGTTACCGTAAAAACTTAGTTTATGGAAATATGGCTGATTAAAGTAGTCGCATTGAGATGTGCGGACAGCGATTTGTCAAAGTATGACATGAAAAATAAAATAAATACGGAAGTGTGCCAGCATGACGTACACATAGGATGATAGAATAGGTCCTGAAATTTAGTATTATACCACCCAAGTTACCTTAAAAGCTTAGGTTTTGGAAATATGGGTGATTAAATTAGTCGCTATGCGATGTGCGGCCAACGATTTGTCTAAGTTTGACATGAAATATAAAAATAAATACGGAATTGTGGATACATGACGTACACATAGGGTGATAGAATAGGACCAGAACTTCTGTATTATACCACCCAAGTTACCGTAAAAACTTAGGTTTTGGAAATATGGCTGATTAAAATAGTCGCATTGAGATGTGCGGACAGCGATTTGTCAAAGTATGACATGAAAAATAAAATAAATACGGAAGTGTGCCAACATGACGTACACATAGGATGATAGAATAGGTCCTGAAATTTAGTATTATACCACCCAAGTTACCTTAAAAACTTAGGTTTTGGAAATATGGGTGATTAAATTAGTCGCTATGCGATGTGTGGACAACGATTTGTCTAAGTTTGACATGATATATAAAAATAAATACGGAATTGTGGATACATGACGTACACATAGGGTGATAGAATAGGACCAGAACTTCTGTATTATACCACCCAAGTTACCGTAAAAACTTAGGTTTTGGAAATATGGGTGATTAAATTAGTCGCTATGCGATGTGCGGACAACGATTTGTCTAAGTTTGACATGAAATATAAAAATAAATACGGAATTTTGGATACATGACGTACACATTGGGTGATAGAATAGGACCAGAACTTCTGTATTATACCACCCAAGTTACCGTAAAAACTTAGGTTTTGGAAATATGGCTGATTAAAGTAGTCGCATTGAGATGTGCGGACAGAGATTTGTCGAAGTTTGACACGAAATATAAAAAAAATACGGAGGTGTGCCAACATGACGTACACATAGGATGATAGAATAGGTCCAGAACTTTAGTACTATACCACCCAAGTTACCTTAAAAACTTAGGTTTTGGAAATATGGGTGATTAAATTAGTCGCTATGCGATTGTGCGGACAACGATTTGTCTAAGTTTGACATGAAATATAAAGATAAATACGGAATTGTGGATACATGACGTACACATAGGGTGATAGAATAGGACCGGAACTTCTGTATTATACCACCCAAGTTACCGTAAAAACTTAGGTTTTGGAAATATGGCTGATTAAAGTAGTCGCATTGAGATGTGCGGACAGCGATTTGTCAAAGTATGACAGAAAATATAAAATAAATACGGCAGTGTGTCAGCATGACGTACACGTAGGATGAAAGAATAGGACCAGAACTTTAGTACTATACCACCCAAGTTACCTTAAAAACTTAGGTTTTGGAAATATGGGTGATTAAATTAGTCGCTATGCGATGTGCGGACAACGATTTGTCTAAGTATGACATGAAATATAATAATAAATACGGAATTAAGGATACATGACGTACACATAGGGTGATAGAATAGGACCAGAACTTCTGTATTATACCACCCAAGTTACCGTAAAAACTTAGGTTTTGGAAATATGGGTGATTTAATTAGTTGCTATGCGATGTGCGGACAACGATTTGTCTAAGTTTGACATGAAATATAAAAATAAATACGGAATTTTGGATACATGACGTACACATTGGGTGATACAATAGGACCAGAACTTCTGTATTATACCACCCAAGTTACCGTAAAAACTTAGGTTTTGGAAATATGGCTGATTAAAGTAGTCGCATTGAGATGTGCGGACAGAGATTTGTCGAAGTTTGACACGAAATATAAAAAAAATACGGAGGTGTGCCAACATGACGTACACATAGGGTGATAGAATAGGACCGGAACTTCTGTATTATACCACCCAAGTTACCGTAAAAACTTAGGTTTTGGAAATATGCGTGATTAAATTAGTCGCTATGCGATGTGCGGACAACGATTTGTCTAAGTTTGACAGAAATATAAAAATAAATACGGAATTTTGGATACATGACGTACACATTGGGTGATAGAATAGGATTAGAACTATATTATTATACCACTCAGGTTACCGTCAAAACTTAGGTTTTGGAAATACGGGTGATTAAAATAGTCGCTTTGGATGTGTGGACAGCGATCCACCTAAGTTTGACATAAAATATAAAATAAATACGGCAGTGTGTCAGCATGACGTACACGTAGGATGAAAGAATAGGACCAGAACTTTAGTACTATACCACCCAAGTTACCTTAAAAGCTTAGGTTTTGGAAATATGGGTGATTAAATTAGTCGCTATGCGATGTGCGGACAACGATTTGTCTACGTATGACATGAAATATAATAATAAATACGGAGGTGTGCCAACATTACGTACACGTAGGGTGATAGAATAGGACCAGAACTTCTGTATTATACCACCCAAGTTACCGTAAAAACTTAGGTTTTGGAAATATTGCTGATAAAAGTAGTCGCATTGAGATGTGCGGACAGAGATTTGACGAAGTTTGACACGAAATATAAAAAATACGGAGGTTTGCCACCATGACGTACACATAGGATGATAGAATCGGTCCAGAACTTTAGTCCTATACCACCCAAATTACCTTAAAAACTTAGGTTTTGGAAATACGGGTGATTAAAATAGTCGCTTTGGATGTGTGGACAGCGATCCACCTAAGTTTGACATAAAATATAAAATAAATACGGCAGTGTGTCAGCATGACGTACCCGTAGGATGACAGAATAGGACCAGAACTTTAGTACTATACCACCCAAGTTACCTTAAAAACTTAGGTTTTGGAAATATGGGTGATTAAATTAGTCGCTATGCGATGTGCGGACAACGATTTGTCTAAGTATGACATGAAATATAATAATAAATACGGAGGTGTGCCAACATGACGTACACGTAGGGTGATAGAATAGGACCAGAACTTCTGTATTATACCACCCAAGTTACCGTAAAAACTTAGGTTTTGGAAATATGGCTGATTAAAGTAGTCGCATTGAGATGTGCGGACAGAGATTTGTCGCAGTTTCACACGAAATATAAAGAAATACGGAGGTGTGCCAACATGACGTACACATAGGATGATAGAATAGGTCCAGAACTTTAGTACTATACCACCCAAGTTACCATAAAAACTTAGGTTTTGGAAATACGGGTGATTAAAATAGTCGCTTTGGATGTGTGGACAGTGATCCACCTAAGTTTGACATAAAATATAAAATAAATACGGCAGTGTGTCAGCATGACGTACACGTAGGGTGATGAAATAGGACCAGAACTTCTGTATTATACCACCCAAGTTACCGTAAAAACTTAGGTTTTGGAAATATGGGTGATTAAATTAGTCGCTATGCGATGTGCGGACAACGATTTGTCTAAGTTTGACATGAAATATAAAAATAAATACGGAATTTTGGATACATGACGTACACATTGGGTGATAGAATAGGATTAGAACTATTTTATTATACCACTCAGGTTACCGTCAAAACTTAGGTTTTGGAAATACGGGTGATTAAAATAGTCGCTTTGGATGTGTGGACAGCGATCCACCTAAGTTTGACATGAAATATAAAATAAATACGGCAGTGTGTCAGCATAACGTACACGTAGGATGAAAGAATAGGACCAGAACTTTAGTACTATACCACCCAAGTTACCTTAAAAACTTAGGTTTTGGAAATATGGGTGATTAAATTAGTTGCTATGCGATGTGCGGACAACGATTTGTCTAAGTATGACATGAAATATAATAATAAATACGGAGGTGTGCCAACATTACGTACACGTAGGGTGATAGAATAGGACCAGAACTTCTGTATTATACCACCCAAGTTACCGTAAAAACTTAGGTTTTGGAAATATGGCTGATTAAAGTAGTCGCATTGAGATGTGCGGACAGCGATTTGTCAAAGTATGACATGAAAAATAAAATAAATACGGAAGTGTGCCAACATGACGTACACATAGGATGATAGAATAGGTCCTGAAATTTAGTATTATACCACCCAAGTTACCTTAAAAACTTAGGTTTTGGAAATATGGGTGATTAAATTAGTCGCTATGCGATGTGCGGACAACGATTTGTCTAAGTTTGACATGATATATAAAAATAAATACGGAATTGTGGATACATGACGTACACATTGGGTGATAGAATAGGACCAGAACTTCTGTATTATACCACCCAAGTTATCGTAAAAACTTAGGTTTTGGAAATATGGCTGATTAAAGTAGTCGCATTGAGATGTGCGGACAGAGATTTGTCGAAGTTTGACACGAAATATAAAAAAAATACGGAGGTGTGCCAACATGACGTACACTTAGGATGATAGAATCGGTCCAGAACTTTAGTACTATACCACCCAAGTTACCTTAAAAACTTAGGTTTTGGAAATATGGGTGATTAAATTAGTCGCTATGCGATTGTGCGGACAACGATTTGTCTAAGTTTGACATGAAATATAAAGATAAATACGGAATTGTGGATACATGACGTACACATAGGGTGATAGAATAGGACCGGAACTTCTGTATTATACCACCCAAGTTACCGTAAAAACTTAGGTTTTGGAAATATGGCTGATTAAAGTAGTCGCATTGAGATGTGCGGACAACGATTTGTCTAAGTTTGACATGAAATATAAAAATAAATACGGAATTTTGGATACATGACGTACACATTGGGTGATAGATTAGGACCAGAACTTCTGTATTATACCACCCAAGTTACCGTAAAAACTTAGGTTTTGGAAATATGGCTGATTAAAGTAGTCGCATTGAGATGTGCGGACAGAGATTTGTCGAAGTTTGACACGAAATATAAAAAAAATACGGAGGTGTGCCAACATGACGTACACATAGGATGATAGAATAGGTCCAGAACTTTAGTACTATACCACCCAAGTTACCTTAAAAACTTAGGTTTTGGAAATATGGGTGATTAAATTAGTCGCTATGCGATTGTGCGGACAACGATTTGTCTAAGTTTGACATGAAATATAAAGATAAATACGGAATTGTGGATACATGACGTACACATAGGGTGATAGAATAGGACCGGAACTTCTGTATCATACCACCCAAGTTACCGTAAAAACTTAGGTTTTGGAAATATTGCTGATAAAAGTAGTCGCATTGAGATGTGCGGACAGAGATTTGTCGAAGTTTGACACGAAATATAAAAAATACGGAGGTGTGCCAACATGACGTACACATTGGATGATATAATAGGTCCAGAACTTTAGTACTATACCACCCAAGTTACCTTAAAAACTTAGGTTTTGGAAATACGGGTGATTAAAATAGTCGCTTTGGATGTGTGGACAGCGATTTGTCAAAGTATGACATGAAAAATAAAATAAATACGGCAGTGTGTCAGCATGACGTACACGTAGGGTGATGAAATAGGACCAGAACTTCTGTATTATACCACCCAAGTTACCGTAAAAACTTAGGTTTTGGAAATATGGCTGATTAAAGTAGTCGCATTGAGATGTGCGGACAGCGATTTGTCAAAGTATGACATGAAAAATAAAATAAATACGGAAGTGTGCCAGCATGACGTACACATAGGATGATAGAATAGGTCCTGAAATTTAGTATTATACCACCCAAGTTACCTTAAAAACTTAGGTTTTGGAAATATGGGTGATTAAATTAGTCGCTATGCGATGTGCGGACAACGATTTGTCTAAGTTTGACATGAAATATAAAAATAAATACGGAATTGTGGATACATGACGTACACATAGGGTGATAGAATAGGACCAGAACTTCTCTATTATACCACCCAAGTTACCGTAAAAACTTAGGTTTTGGAAATATGGGTGATTAAATTAGTCGCTATGCGATGTGCGGACAACGATTTGTCTAAGTTTGACATGAAATATAAAAATAAATACGGAATTTTGGATACATGACGTACACATTGGGTGATAGAATAGGATTAGAACTATATTATTATACCACTCAGGTTACCGTCAAAACTTAGGTTTTGGAAATACGGGTGATTAAAATAGTCGCTTTGGATGTGTGGACAGCGATCCACCTAAGTTTGACATAAAATATAAAATAAATACGGCAGTGTGTCAGCATGACGTACACGTAGGATGAAAGAATAGGACCAGAACTTTAGTACTATACCACCCAAGTTACCTTAAAAGCTTAGGTTATGGAAATATGGGTGATTAAATAAGTCGCTATGCGATGTGCGGACAACGATTTGTCTAAGTATGACATGAAATATAATAATAAATACGGAGGTGTGCCAACATTACGTACACGTAGGGTGATAGAATAGGACCAGAACTTCTGTATTATACCACCCAAGTTACCGTAAAAACTTAGGTTTTGGAAATATTGCTGATAAAAGTAGTCGCATTGAGATGTGCGGACAGAGATTTGTCGAAGTTTGACACGAAATATAAAAAATACGGAGGTGTGCCACCATGACGTACACATAGGATGATAGAATCGGTCCAGAACTTTAGTCCTATACCACCCAAATTACCTTAAAAACTTAGGTTTTGGAAATACGGGTGATTAAAATAGTCGCTTTGGATGTGTGGACAGCGATCCACCTAAGTTTGACATAAAATATAAAATAAATACGGCAGTGTGTCAGCATGACGTACCCGTAGGATGAAAGAATAGGACCAGAACTTTAGTACTATACCACCCAAGTTACCTTAAAAACTTAGGTTTTGGAAATATGGGTGATTAAATTAGTCGCTATGCGATGTGCGGACAACGATTTGTCTAAGTATGACATGAAATATAATAATAAATACGGAGGTGTGCCAACATTACGTACACGTAGGGTGATAGAATAGGACCAGAACTTCTGTATTATACCACCCAAGTTACCGTAAAAACTTAGGTTTTGGAAATATGGCTGATTAAAGTAGTCGCATTGAGATGTGCGGACAGAGATTTGTCGAAGTTTCACACGAAATATAAAGAAATACGGAGGTTTGCCAACATGACGTACACATAGGATGATAGAATAGGTCCAGAACTTTAGTACTATACCACCCAAGTTACCATAAAAACTTAGGTTTTGGAAATACGGGTGATTAAAATAGTCGCTTTGGATGTGTGGACAGTGATCCACCTAAGTTTGACATAAAATATAAAATAAATACGGCAGTGTGTCAGCATGACGTACACGTAGGGTGATGAAATAGGACCAGAACTTCTGTATTATACCACCCAAGTTACCGTAAAAACTTAGGTTTTGGAAATATGGGTGATTAAATTAGTCGCTATGCGATGTGCGGACAACGATTTGTCTAAGTTTGACATGAAATATAAAAATAAATACGGAATTTTGGATACATGACGTACACATTGGGTGATAGAATAGGATTAGAACTATATTATTATACCACTCAGGTTACCGTCAAAACTTAGGTTTTGGAAATACGGGTGATTAAAATAGTCGCTTTGGATGTGTGGACAGCGATCCACCTAAGTTTGACATGAAATATAAAATAAATACGGCAGTGTGTCAGCATAACGTACACGTAGGATGAAAGAATAGGACCAGAACTTTAGTACTATACCACCCAAGTTACCTTAAAAACTTAGGTTTTGGAAATATGGCTGATTAAAGTAGTCGCATTGAGATGTGCGGACAACGATTTGTCTAAGTTTGACATGAAATATAAAGATAAATACGGAATTGTGGATACATGACGTACACATAGGGTGATAGAATAGGACCGGAACTTCTGTATTATACCACCCAAGTTACCGTAAAAACTTAGGTTTTGGAAATATGGCTGATTAAAGTAGTCGCATTGAGATGTGCGGACAACGATTTGTCTAAGTTTGACATGAAATATAAAAATAAATACGGAATTTTGGATACATGACGTACACATTGGGTGATAGATTAGGACCAGAACTTCTGTATTATACCACCCAAGTTACCGTAAAAACTTAGGTTTTGGAAATATGGCTGATTAAAGTAGTCGCATTGAGATGTGCGGACAGAGATTTGTCGAAGTTTGACACGAAATATAAAAAAAATACGGAGGTGTGCCAACATGACGTACACATAGGATGATAGAATAGGTCCAGAACTTTAGTACATACCACCCAAGTTACCTTAAAAACTTAGGTTTTGGAAATATGGGTGATTAAATTAGTCGCTATGCGATTGTGCGGACAACGATTTGTCTAAGTTTGACATGAAATATAAAGATAAATACGGAATTGTGGATACATGACGTACACATAGGGTGATAGAATAGGACCGGAACTTCTGTATTATACCACCCAAGTTACCGTAAAAACTTAGGTTTTGGAAATATGGCTGATTAAAGTAGTCGCATTGAGATGTGCGGACAGCGATTTGTCAAAGTATGACAAAAAAATATAAAATAAATACGGCAGTGTGTCAGCATGACGTACACGTAGGATGAAAGAATAGGACCAGAACTTTAGTACTATACCACCCAAGTTACCTTAAAAACTTAGGTTTTCGAAATATGGGTGATTAAATTAGTCGCTATGCGATGTGCGGACAACGATTTGTCTAAGTATGACATGAAATATAATAATAAATACGGAATTGTGGATACATGACGTACACATAGGGTGATAGAATAGGACCAGAACTTCTGTATTATACCACCCAAGTTACCGTAAAAACTTAGGTTTTGGAAATATGGGTGATTAAATTAGTCGCTATGCGATGTGCGGACAACGATTTGTCTAAGTTTGACATGAAATATAAAAATAAATACGGAATTTTGGATACATGACGTACACATTGGGTGATACAATAGGACCAGAACTTCTGTATTATACCACCCAAGTTACCGTAAAAACTTAGGTTTTGGAAATATGGCTGATTAAAGTAGTCGCATTGAGATGTGCGGACAGAGATTTGTCGAAGTTTGACACGAAATATAAAAAAAATACGGAGGTGTGTCAACATGACGTACACATAGGGTGATAGAATAGGACCGGAACTTCTGTATTATACCACCCAAGTTACCGTAAAAACTTAGGTTTTGGAAATATGGGTGATTAAATTAGTCGCTATGCGATGTGCGGACAACGATTTGTCTAAGTTTGACAGAAATATAAAAATAAATACGGAATTTTGGATACATGACGTACACATTGGGTGATAGAATAGGATTAGAACTATATTATTATACCACTCAGGTTACCGTCAAAACTTAGGTTTTGGAAATACGGGTGATTAAAATAGTCGCTTTGGATGTGTGGACAGCGATCCACCTAAGTTTGACATAAAATATAAAATAAATACGGCAGTGTGTCAGCATGACGTACACGTAGGATGAAAGAATAGGACCAGAACTTTAGTACTATACCACCCAAGTTACCTTAAAAGCTTAGGTTTTGGAAATATGGGTGATTAAATTAGTCGCTATGCGATGTGCGGACAACGATTTGTCTAAGTATGACATGAAATATAATAATAAATACGGAGGTGTGCCAACATTACGTACACGTAGGGTGATAGAATAGGACCAGAACTTCTGTATTATACCACCCAAGTTACCGTAAAAACTTAGGTTTTGGAAATATTGCTGATAAAAGTAGTCGCATTGAGATGTGCGGACAGAGATTTGTCGAAGTTTG
The DNA here is from genome assembly GCA_035578135.1 of Flexamia atlantica. Taxonomy (NCBI): domain Eukaryota; kingdom Metazoa; phylum Arthropoda; class Insecta; order Hemiptera; family Cicadellidae; genus Flexamia; species Flexamia atlantica. Next base: position 22,061 of record JAQJVK010000278.1, read on the forward strand.
ACACGAAATATAAAAAATACGGAGGTGTGCCACCATGACGTACACATAGGATGATAGAATCGGTCCAGAACTTTAGTCCTATACCACCCAAATTACCTTAAAAACTTAGGTTTTGGAAATACGGGTGATTAAAATAGTCGCTTTGGATGTGTGGACAGCGATCCACCTAAGTTTGACATAAAATATAAAATAAATACGGCAGTGTGTCAGCATGACGTACCCGTAGGATGAAAGAATAGGACCAGAACTTTAGTACTATACCACCCAAGTTACCTTAAAAACTTAGGTTTTGGAAATATGGGTGATTAAATTAGTCGCTATGCGATGTGCGGACAACGATTTGTCTAAGTATGACATGAAATATAATAATAAATACGGAGGTGTGCCAACATGACGTACACGTAGGGTGATAGAATAGGACCAGAACTTCTGTATTATACCACCCAAGTTACCGTAAAAACTTAGGTTTTGGAAATATGGCTGATTAAAGTAGTCGCATTGAGATGTGCGGACAGAGATTTGTCGAAGTTTCACACGAAATATAAAGAAATACGGAGGTGTGCCAACATGACGTACACATAGGATGATAGAATAGGTCCAGAACTTTAGTACTATACCACCCAAGTTACCATAAAAACTTAGGTTTTGGAAATACGGGTGATTAAAATAGTCGCTTTGGATGTGTGGACAGTGATCCACCTAAGTTTGACATAAAATATAAAATAAATACGGCAGTGTGTCAGCATGACGTACACGTAGGGTGATGAAATAGGGCCAGAACTTCTGTATTATACCACCCAAGTTACCGTAAAAACTTAGGTTTTGGAAATATGGGTGATTAAATTAGTCGCTATGCGATGTGCGGACAACGATTTGTCTAAGTTTGACATGAAATATAAAAATAAATACGGAATTTGGGATACATGACGTACACATTGGGTGATAGAATAGGATTAGAACTATATTATTATACCACTCAGGTTACCGTCAAAACTTAGGTTTTGGAAATACGGGTGATTAAAATAGTCGCTTTGGATGTGTGGACAGCGATCCACCTAAGTTTGACATGAAATATAAAATAAATACGGCAGTGTGTCAGCATAACGTACACGTAGGATGAAAGAATGGGACCAGAACTTTAGTACTATACCACCCAAGTTACCTTAAAAACTTAGGTTTTGGAAATATGGGTGATTAAATTAGTTGCTATGCAATGTGCGGACAACGATTTGTCTAAGTATGACGTGAAATATAATAATAAATACGGAGGTGTGCCAACATGACGTACACGTAGGGTGATAGAATAGGACCAGAACTTCTGTATTATACCACCCAAGTTACCGTAAAAACTTAGGTTTTGGAAATATGGCTGATTAAAGTAGTCGCATTGAGATGTGCGGACAGCGATTTGTCAAAGTATGACATGAAAAATAAAATAAATACGGAAGTGTGCCAACATGACGTACACATAGGATGATAGAATAGGTCCTGAAATTTAGTATTATACCACCCAAGTTACCTTAAAAACTTAGGTTTTGGAAATATGGGTGATTAAATTAGTCGCTATGCGATGTGCGGACAACGATTTGTCTAAGTTTGACATGATATATAAAAATAAATACGGAATTGTGGATACATGACGTACACATTGGGTGATAGAATAGGACCAGAACTTCTGTATTATACCACCCAAGTTATCGTAAAAACTTAGGTTTTGGAAATATGGCTGATTAAAGTAGTCGCATTGAGATGTGCGGACAGAGATTTGTCGAAGTTTGACACGAAATATAAAAAAAATACGGAGGTGTGCCAACATGACGTACACATAGGATGATAGAATCGGTCCAGAACTTTAGTACTATACCACCCAAGTTACCTTAAAAACTTAGGTTTTGGAAATATGGGTGATTAAATTAGTCGCTATGCGATTGTGCGGACAACGATTTGTCTAAGTTTGACATGAAATATAAAGATAAATACGGAATTGTGGATACATGACGTACACATAGGGTGATAGAATAGGACCGAAACTTCTGTATTATACCACCCAAGTTACCGTAAAAACTTAGGTTTTGGAAATATGGCTGATTAAAGTAGTCGCATTGAGATGTGCGCACAGCGATTTGTCAAAGTATGACATAAAATATAAAATAAATACGGCAGTGTGTCAGCATGACGTACACGTAGGATGAAAGAATAGGACCAGAACTTTAGTACTATACCACCCAAGTTACCGTAAAAACTTAGGTTTTGGAAATATGGCTGATTGAAGTAGTCGCATTGAGATGTGCGGACAGCGATTTGTCAAAGTATGACATGAAAAATAAAATAAATACGGAAGTGTGCCAACATGACGTACACATAGGATGATAGAATAGGTCCTGAAATTTAGTATTATACCACCCAAGTTACCTTAAAAACTTAGGTTTTGGAAATATGGGTGATTAAATTAGTCGCTATGCGATGTGCGGACAACGATTTGTCTAAGTTTGACATGATATATAAAAATAAATACGGAATTGTGGATACATGACGTACACATTGGGTGATAGAATAGGACCAGAACTTCTGTATTATACCACCCAAGTTATCGTAAAAACTTAGGTTTTGGAAATATGGCTGATTAAAGTAGTTGCATTGAGATGTGCGGACAGAGATTTGTCGAAGTTTGACACGAAATATAAAAAAAATACGGAGGTGTGCCAACATGACGTACACATAGGATGATAGAATCGGTCCAGAACTTTAGTACTATACCACCCAAGTTACCTTAAAAACTTAGGTTTTGGAAATATGGGTGATTAAATTAGTCGCTATGCGATTGTGCGGACAACGATTTGTCTAAGTTTGACATGAAATATAAAGATAAATACGGAATTGTGGATACATGACGTACACATAGGGTGATAGAATAGGACCGGAACTTCTGTATTATACCACCCAAGTTACCGTAAAAACTTAGGTTTTGGAAATATGGCTGATTAAAGTAGTCGCATTGAGATGTGCGGACAGCGATTTGTCAAAGTATGACATAAAATATAAAATAAATACGGCAGTGTGTCAGCATGACGTACACGTAGGATGAAAGAATAGGACCAGAACTTTAGTACTATACCACCCAAGTTACCTTAAAAACTTAGGTTTTGGAAATATGGGTGATTAAATTAGTCGCTATGCGATGTGCGGACAACGATTTGTCTAAGTATGACATGAAATATAATAATAAATACGGAATTGTGGATACATGACGTACACATAGGGTGATAGAATAGGACCAGAACTTCTGTATCATACCACCCAAGTTACCGTAAAAACTTAGGTTTTGGAAATATTGCTGATAAAAGTAGTCGCTTTGAGATGTGCAGACAGAGATTTGTCGAAGTTTGACACGAAATATAAAAAATACGGAGGTGTGCCAACATGAAGTACACATAGGATGATAGAATAGGTCCAGAACTTTAGTACTATACCACCCAAGTTACCTTAAAAACTTAGGTTTTGGAAATACGGGTGATTAAAATAGTCGCTTTGGATGTGTGGACAGCGATTTGTCAAAGTATGACATGAAAAATAAAATAAATACGGCAGTGTGTCAGCATGACGTACACGTAGGGTGATGAAATAGGACCAGAACTTCTGTATTATACCACCCAAGTTACCGTAAAAACTTAGGTTTTGGAAATATGGCTGATTAAAGTAGTCGCATTGAGATGTGCGGACAGCGATTTGTCAAAGTATGACATGAAAAATAAAATAAATACGGAGGTGTGCCAGCATGACGTACACATAGGATGATAGAATAGGTCCTGAAATTTAGTATTATACCACCCAAGTTACCTTAAAAACTTAGGTTTTGGAAATATGGGTGATTAAATTAGTCGCTATGCGATGTGCGGACAACGATTTGTCTAAGTTTGACATGAAATATAAAAATAAATACGGAATTGTGGATACATGACGTACACATAGGGTGATAGAATAGGACCAGAACTTCTCTATTATACCACCCAAGTTACCGTAAAAACTTAGGTTTTTGAAATATGGGTGATTAAATTAGTCGCTATGCGATGTGCGGACAACGATTTGTCTAAGTTTGACATGAAATATAAAAATAAATACGGAATTTTGGATACATGACGTACACATTGGGTGATAGAATAGGATTAGAACTATATTATTATACCACTCAGGTTACCGTCAAAACTTAGGTTTTGGAAATACGGGTGATTAAAATAGTCGCTTTGGATGTATGGACAGCGATCCACCTAAGTTTGACATAAAATATAAAATAAATACGGCAGTGTGTCAGCATAACGTACACGTAGGATGAAAGAATAGGACCAGAACTTTAGTACTATACCACCCAAGTTACCTTAAAAACTTAGGTTTTGGAAATATGGGTGATTAAATTAGTTGCTATGCGATGTGCGGACAACGATTTGTCTAAGTATGACATGAAATATAATAATAAATACGGAGGTGTGCCAACATTACGTACACGTAGGGTGATAGAATAGGACCAGAACTTCTGTATTATACCACCCAAGTTACCGTAAAAACTTAGGTTTTGGAAATATGGCTGATTAAAGTAGTCGCATTGAGATGTGCGGACAGCGATTTGTCAAAGTATGACATGAAAAATAAAATAAATACGGAAGTGTGCCAACATGACGTACACATAGGATGATAGAATAGGTCCTGAAATTTAGTATTATACCACCCAAGTTACCTTAAAAACTTAGGTTTTGGAAATATGGGTGATTAAATTAAGTCGCTATGCGATGTGCGGACAACGATTTGTCTAAGTTTGACATGATATATAAAAATAAATACGGAATTGTGGATACATGACGTACACATAGGGTGATAGAATAGGACCAGAACTTCTGTATTATACCACCCAAGTTACCGTAAAAACTTAGGTTTTGGAAATATGGGTGATTAAATTAGTCGCTATGCGATGTGCGGACAACGATTTGTCTAAGTTTGACATGAAATATAAAAATAAATACGGAATTTTGGATACATGACGTACACATTGGGTGATAGAATAGGACCAGAACTTCTGTATTATACCACCCAAGTTACCGTAAAAACTTAGGTTTTGGAAATATGGCTGATTAAAGTAGTCGCATTGAGATGTGCGGACAGAGATTTGTCGAAGTTTGACACGAAATATAAAAAAAATACGGAGGTGTGCCAACATGACGTACACATAGGATGATAGAATAGGTCCAGAACTTTAGTACTATACCACCCAAGTTACCTTAAAAACTTAGGTTTTGGAAATATGGGTGATTAAATTAGTCGCTATGCGATTGTGCGGACAACGATTTGTCTAAGTTTGACATGAAATATAAAAATAAATACGGAATTGTGGATACATGACGTACACATAGGGTGATAGAATAGGACCGGAACTTCTGTATTATACCACCCAAGTTACCGTAAAAACTTAGGTTTTGGAAATATGGCTGATTAAAGTAGTCGCATTGAGATGTGCGGACAGCGATTTGTCAAAGTATGACATAAAATATAAAATAAATACGGCAGTGTGTCAGCATGACGTACACGTAGGATGAAAGAATAGGACCAGAACTTTAGTACTATACCACCCAAGTTACCTTAAAAACTTAGGTTTTGGAAATATGGGTGATTAAATTAGTCGCTATGCGATGTGCGGACAACGATTTGTCTAAGTATGACATGAAATATAATAATAAATACGGAATTGTGGATACATGACGTACACATAGGGTGATAGAATAGGACCGGAACTTCTGTATTATACCACCCAAGTTACCGTAAAAACTTAGGTTTTGGAAATATGGGTGATTAAATTAGTCGCTATGCGATGTGCGGACAACGATTTGTCTAAGTTTGACAGAAATATAAAAATAAATACGGAATTTTGGATACATGACGTACACATTGGGTGATAGAATAGGATTAGAACTATATTATTATACCACTCAGGTTACCGTCAAAACTTAGGTTTTGGAAATACGGGTGATTAAAATAGTCGCTTTGGATGTGTGGACAGCGATCCACCTAAGTTTGACATAAAATATAAAATAAATACGGCAGTGTGTCAGCATGACGTACACGTAGGATGAAAGAATAGGACCAGAACTTTAGTACTATACCAACCAAGTTACCTTAAAAGCTTAGGTTTTGGAAATATGGGTGATTAAATTAGTCGCTATGCGATGTGCGGACAACGATTTGTCTAAGTATGACATGAAATATAATAATAAATACGGAGGTGTGCCAACATTACGTACACGTAGGTTGATAGAATAGGACCAGAACTTCTGTATTATACCACCCAAGTTACCGTAAAAACTTAGGTTTTGGAAATATTGCTGATAAAAGTAGTCGCTTTGAGATGTGCGGACAGAGATTTGTCGAAGTTTGACACGAAATATAAAAAATACGGAGGTGTGCCAACATGACGTACACATAGGATGATAGAATAGGTCCAGAACTTTAGTACTATACCACCCAAGTTACCTTAAAAACTTAGGTTTTGGAAATACGGGTGATTAAAATAGTCGCTTTGGATGTGTGGACAGCGATTTGTCAAAGTATGACATGAAAAATAAAATAAATACGGCAGTGTGTCAGCATGACGTACACGTAGGGTGATGAAATAGGACCAGAACTTCTGTATTATACCACCCAAGTTACCGTAAAAACTTAGGTTTTGGAAATATGGCTGATTAAAGTAGTCGCATTGAGATGTGCGGACAGCGATTTGTTAAAGTATGACATGAAAAATAAAATAAATACGGAGGTGTGCCAGCATGACGTACACATAGGATGATAGAATAGGTCCTGAAATTTAGTATTATACCACCCAAGTTACCTTAAAAACTTAGGTTTTGGAAATATGGGTGATTAAATTAGTCGCTATGCGATGTGCGGACAACGATTTGTCTAAGTTTGACATGAAATATAAAAATAAATACGGAATTGTGGATACATGACGTACACATAGGGTGATAGAATAGGACCAGAACTTCTCTATTATACCACCCAAGTTACCGTAAAAACTTAGGTTTTTGAAATATGGGTGATTAAATTAGTCGCTATGCGATGTGCGGACAACGATTTGTCTAAGTTTGACATGAAATATAAAAATAAATACGGAATTTTGGATACATGACGTACACATTGGGTGATAGAATAGGATTAGAACTATATTATTATACCACTCAGGTTACCGTCAAAACTTAGGTTTTGGAAATACGGGTGATTAAAATAGTCGCTTTGGATGTATGGACAGCGATCCACCTAAGTTTGACATAAAATATAAAATAAATACGGCAGTGTGTCAGCATAACGTACACGTAGGATGAAAGAATAGGACCAGAACTTTAGTACTATACCACCCAAGTTACCTTAAAAACTTAGGTTTTGGAAATATGGGTGATTAAATTAGTTGCTATGCGATGTGCGGACAACGATTTGTCTAAGTATGACATGAAATATAATAATAAATACGGAGGTGTGCCAACATTACGTACACGTAGGGTGATAGAATAGGACCAGAACTTCTGTATTATACCACCCAAGTTACCGTAAAAACTTAGGTTTTGGAAATATGGCTGATTAAAGTAGTCGCATTGAGATGTGCGGACAGCGATTTGTCAAAGTATGACATGAAAAATAAAATAAATACGGAAGTGTGCCAACATGACGTACACATAGGATGATAGAATAGGTCCTGAAATTTAGTATTATACCACCCAAGTTACCTTAAAAACTTAGGTTTTGGAAATATGGGTGATTAAATTAGTCGCTATGCGATGTGCGGACAACGATTTGTCTAAGTTTGACATGATATATAAAAATAAATACGGAATTGTGGATACATGACGTACACATAGGGTGATAGAATAGGACCAGAACTTCTGTATTATACCACCCAAGTTACCGTAAAAACTTAGGTTTTGGAAATATGGGTGATTAAATTAGTCGCTATGCGATGTGCGGACAACGATTTGTCTAAGTTTGACATGAAATATAAAAATAAATACGGAATTTTGGATACATGACGTACACATTGGGTGATAGAATAGGACCAGAACTTCTGTATTATACCACCCAAGTTACCGTAAAAACTTAGGTTTTGGAAATATGGCTGATTAAAGTAGTCGCATTGAGATGTGCGGACATAGATTTGTCGAAGTTTGACACGAAATATAAAAAAAATACGGAGGTGTGCCAACATGACGTACACATAGGATGATAGAATAGGTCCAGAACTTTAGTACTATACCACCCAAGTTACCTTAAACACTTAGGTTTTGGAAATATGGGTGATTAAATTAGTCGCTATGCGATTGTGCGGACAACGATTTGTCTAAGTTTGACATGAAATATAAAAATAAATACGGAATTGTGGATACATGACGTACACATAGGGTGATAGAATAGGACCGGAACTTCTGTATTATACCACCCAAGTTACCGTAAAAACTTAGGTTTTGGAAATATGGCTGATTAAAGTAGTCGCATTGAGATGTGCGGACAGCGATTTGTCAAAGTATGACATAAAATATAAAATAAATACGGCAGTGTGTCAGCATGACGTACACGTTGGATGAAAGAATAGGACCAGAACTTTAGTACTATACCACCCAAGTTACCTTAAAAACTTAGGTTTTGGAAATATGGGTGATTAAATTAGTCGCTATGCGATGTGCGGACAACGATTTGTCTAAGTATGACATGAAATATAATAATAAATACGGAATTGTGGATACATGACGTACACATAGGGTGATAGAATAGGACCGGAACTTCTGTATTATACCACCCAAGTTACCGTAAAAACTTAGGTTTTGGAAATATGGGTGATTAAATTAGTCGCTATGCGGTGTGCGGACAACGATTTGTCTAAGTTTGACAGAAATATAAAAATAAATACGGAATTTTGGATACATGACGTACACATTGGGTGATAGAATAGGATTAGAACTATATTATTATACCACTCAGGTTACCGTCAAAACTTAGGTTTTGGAAATACGGGTGATTAAAATAGTCGCTTTGGATGTGTGGACAGCGATCCACCTAAGTTTGGCATAAAATATAAAATAAATACGGCAGTGTGTCACCATGACGTACACGTAGGATGAAAGAATAGGACCAGAACTTTAGTACTATACCACCCAAGTTACCTTAAAAGCTTAGGTTTTGGAAATATGGGTGATTAAATTAGTCGCTATGCGATGTGCGGACAACGATTTGTCTAAGTATGACATGAAATATAATAATAAATACGGAGGTGTGCCAACATTACGTACACGTAGGGTGATAGAATAGGACCAGAACTTCTGTATTATACCACCCAAGTTACCGTAAAAACTTAGGTTTTGGAAATATTGCTGATAAAAGTAGTCGCATTGAGATGTGCGGACAGAGATTTGTCGAAGTTTGACACGAAATATAAAAAATACGGAGGTGTGCCAACATGACGTACACATAGGATGATAGAATCGGTCCAGAACTTTAGTACTATACCACCCAAGTTACCTTAAAAACTTAGGTTTTGGAAATACGGGTGATTAAAATAGTCGCTTTGGATGTGTGGACAGCGATTTGTCAAAGTATGACATGAAAAATAAAATAAATACGGCAGTGTGTCAACATGACGTACACGTAGGGTGATGAAATAGGACCAGAACTTCTGTATTATACCACCCAAGTTACCGTAAAAACTTAGGTTTTGGAAATATGGCTGATTAAAGTAGTCGCATTGAGATGTGCGGACAGCGATTTGTCAAAGTATGACATGAAAAATAAAATAAATACGGAAGTGTGCCAGCATGACGTACACATAGGATGATAGAATAGGTCCTGAAATTTAGTATTATACCACCCAAGTTACCTTAAAAACTTAGGTTTTGGAAATATGGGTGATTAAATTAGTCGCTATGCGATGTGCGGACAACGATTTGTCTAAGTTTGACATGAAATATAAAAATAAATACGGAATTGTGGATACATGACGTACACATAGGGTGATAGAATAGGACCAGAACGTCTCTATTATACCACCCAAGTTACCGTAAAAACTTAGGTTTTGGAAATATGGGTGATTAAATTAGTCGCTATGCGATGTGCGGACAACGATTTGTCTAAGTTTGACATGAAATATAAAAATAAATACGGAATTTTGGATACATGATGTACACATTGGGTGATAGAATAGGATTAGAACTATATTATTATACCACTCAGGTTACCGTCAAAACTTAGGTTTTGGAAATACGGGTGATTAAAATAGTCGCTTTGGATGTGTGGACAGCGATCCACCTAAGTTTGACATAAAATATAAAATAAATACGGCAGTGTGTCAGCATAACGTACACGTAGGATGAAAGAATAGGACCAGAACTTTAGTACTATACCACCCAAGTTACCTTAAAAACTTAGGTTTTGGAAATATGGGTGATTAAATTAGTTGCTATGCGATGTGCGGACAACGATTTGTCTAAGTATGACATGAAATATAATAATAAATACGGAGGTGTGCCAACATTACGTACACGTAGGGTGATAGAATAGAACCAGAACTTCTGTATTATACCACCCAAGTTACCGTAAAAACTTAGGTTTTGGAAATATGGCTGATTAAAGTAGTCGCATTGAGATGTGCGGACAGCGATTTGTCAAAGTATGACATGAAAAATAAAATAAATACGGAAGTGTGCCAACATGACGTACACATAGGATGATAGAATAGGTCCTGAAATTTAGTATTATACCACCCAAGTTACCTTAAAAACTTAGGTTTTGGAAATATGGGTGATTAAATTAGTCGCTATGCGATGTGCGGACAACGATTTGTCTAAGTTTGACATGATATATAAAAATAAATACGGAATTGTGGATACATGACGTACACATAGGGTGATAGAATAGGACCAGAACTTCTGTATTATACCACCCAAGTTACCGTAAAAACTTAGGTTTTGGAAATATGGGTGATTAAATTAGTCGCTATGCGATGTGCGGACAACGATTTGTCTAAGTTTGACATGAAATATAAAAATAAATACGGAATTTTGGATACATGACGTACACATTGGGTGATAGAATAGGACCAGAACTTCTGTATTATACCACCCAAGTTACCGTAAAAACTTAGGTTTTGGAAATATGGCTGATTAAAGTAGTCCCATTGAGATGTGCGGACAGAGATTTGTCGAAGTTTGACACGAAATATAAAAAAAATACGGAGGTGTGCCAACATGACGTACACATAGGATGATGGAATAGGTCCAGAACTTTAGTACTATACCACCCAAGTTACCTTAAAAACTTAGGTTTTGGAAATATGGGTAATTAAATTAGTCGCTATGCGATTGTGCGGACAACGATTTGTCTAAGTTTGACATGAAATATAAAAATATATACGGAATTGTGGATACATGACGTACACATAGGGTGATAGAATAGGACCGGAACTTCTGTGTTATACCACCCAAGTTACCGTAAAAACTTAGGTTTTGGAAATATGGCTGATTAAAGTAGTCGCATTGAGATGTGCGGACAGCGATTTGTCAAAGTATGACATAAAATATAAAATAAATACGGCAGTGTGTCAGCATGACGTACACGTAGGATGAAAGAATAGGACCAGAACTTTAGTACTATACCACCCAAGTTACCTTAAAAACTTAGGTTTTGGAAATATGGGTGATTAAATTAGTCGCTATGCGATGTGCGGACAACGATTTGTCTAAGTATGACATGAAATATAATAATAAATACGGAATTGTGGATACATGACGTACACATAGGGTGATAGAATAGGACCGGAACTTCTGTATTATACCACCCAAGTTACCGTAAAAACTTAGGTTTTGGAAATATGGGTGATTAAATTAGTCGCTATGCGATGTGCGGACAACGATTTGTCTAAGTTTGACAGAAATATAAAAATAAATACGGAATTTTGGATACATGACGTACACATTGGGTGATAGAATAGGATTAGAACTATATTATTATACCACTCAGGTTACCGTCAAAACTTAGGTTTTGGAAATACGGGTGATTAAAATAGTCGCTTTGGATGTGTGGACAGCGATCCACCTAAGTTTGACATAAAATATAAAATAAATACGGCAGTGTGTCAGCATGACGTACACGTAGGATGAAAGAATAGGACCAGAACTTTAGTACTATACCACCCAAGTTACCTTAAAAACTTAGGTTTTGGAAATATGGGTGATTAAATTAGTCGCTATGCGATGTGCGGACAACGATTTGTCTAAGTATGACATGAAATATAATAATAAATACGGAGGTGTGCCAACATTACGTACACGTAGGGTGATAGAATAGGACCAGAACTTCTGTATTATACCACCCAAGTTACCGTAAAAACTTAGGTTTTGGAAATATTGCTGATAAAAGTAGTCGCATTGAGATGTGCGGACAGAGATTTGTCGAAGTTTGACACGAAATATAAAAAATACGGAGGTGTGCCAACATGACGTACACATAGGATGATAGAATCGGTCCAGAACTTTAGTACTATACCACCCAAGTTACCTTAAAAACTTAGGTTTTGGAAATACGGGTGATTAAAATAGTCGCTTTGGATGTGTGGACAGCGATTTGTCAAAGTATGACATGAAAAATAAAATAAATACGGCAGTGTGTCAACATGACGTACACGTAGGGTGATGAAATAGGACCAGAACTTGTGTATTATACCACCCAAGTTACCGTAAAAACTTAGGTTTTGGAAATATGGCTGATTAAAGTAGTCGCATTGAGATGTGCGGACAGCGATTTGTCAAAGTATGACATGAAAAATAAAATAAATACGGAAGTGTGCCAGCATGACGTACACATAGGATGATAGAATAGGTCCTGAAATTTAGTATTATACCACCCAAGTTACCTTAAAAACTTAGGTTTTGGAAATATGGGTGATTAAATTAGTCGCTATGCGATGTGCGGACAACGATTTGTCTAAGTTTGACATGAAATATAAAAATAAATACGGAATTGTGGATACATGACGTACACATAGGGTGATAGAATATGACCAGAACTTCTCTATTATACCACCCAAGTTACCGTAAAAACTTAGGTTTTGGAAATATGGGTGATTAAATTAGTCGCTATGCGATGTGCGGACAACGATTTGTCTAAGTTTGACATGAAATATAAAAATAAATACGGAATTTTGGATACATGATGTACACATTGGGTGATAGAATAGGATTAGAACTATATTATTATACCACTCAGGTTACCGTCAAAACTTAGGTTTTGGAAATACGGGTGATTAAAATAGTCGCTTTGGATGTGTGGACAGCGATCCACCTAAGTTTGACATAAAATATAAAATAAATACGGCAGTGTGTCAGCATAACGTACACGTAGGATGAAAGAATAGGACCAGAACTTTAGTATTATACCACCCAAGTTACCTTAAAAACTTAGGTTTTGGAAATATGGGTGATTAAATTAGTCGCTATGCGATGTGCGGACAACGATTTGTCTAAGTTTGACATGAAATATAAAAATAAATACGGAATTGTGGATACATGACGTACACATAGGGTGATAGAATAGGACCAGAACTTCTCTATTATACCACCCAAGTTACCGTAAAAACTTAGGTTTTGGAAATATGGGTGATTAAATTAGTCGCTATGCGATGTGCGGACAACGATTTGTCTAAGTATGACATGAAATATAATAATAAATACGGAGGTGTGCCAACATTACGTACACGTAGGGTGATAGAATAGGACCAGAACTTCTGTATTATACCACCCAAGTTACCGTAAAAACTTAGGTTTTGGAAATATTGCTGATAAAAGTAGTCGCATTGAGATGTGCGGACAGAGATTTGTCGAAGTTTGACACGAAATATAAAAAATACGGAGGTGTGCCAACATGACGTACACATAGGATGATAGAATCGGTCCAGAACTTTAGTACTATACCACCCAAGTTACCTTAAAAACTTAGGTTTTGGAAATACGGGTGATTAAAATAGTCGCTTTGGATGTGTGGACAGCGATTTGTCAAAGTATGACATGAAAAATAAAATAAATACGGCAGTGTGTCAACATGACGTACACGTAGGGTGATGAAATAGGACCAGAACTTCTGTATTATACCACCCAAGTTACCGTAAAAACTTAGGTTTTGGAAATATGGCTGATTAAAGTAGTCGCATTGAGATGTGCGGACAGCGATTTGTCAAAGTATGACATGAAAAATAAAATAAATACGGAAGTGTGCCAGCATGACGTACACATAGGATGATAGAATAGGTCCTGAAATTTAGTATTATACCACCCAAGTTACCTTAAAAACTTAGGTTTTGGAAATATGGGTGATTAAATTAGTCGCTATGCGATGTGCGGACAACGATTTGTCTAAGTTTGACATGAAATATAAAAATAAATACGGAATTGTGGATACATGACGTACACATAGGGTGATAGAATAGGACAAGAACTTCTCTATTATACCACCCAAGTTACCGTAAAAACTTAGGTTTTGGAAATATGGGTGATTAAATTAGTCGCTATGCGATGTGCGGACAACGATTTGTCTAAGTATGACATGAAATATAATAATAAATACGGAGGTGTGCCAACATTACGTACACGTAGGGTGATAGAATAGGACCAGAACTTCTGTATTATACCACCCAAGTTACCGTAAAAACTTAGGTTTTGGAAATATTGCTGATAAAAGTAGTCGCATTGAGATGTGCGGACAGAGATTTGTCGAAGTTTGACACGAAATATAAAAAATACGGAGGTGTGCCAACATGACGTACACATAGGATGATAGAATCGGTCCTGAAATTTAGTATTATACCACCCAAGTTACCTTAAAAACTTAGGTTTTGGAAATATGGGTGATTAAATTAGTCGCTATGCGATGTGCGGACAACGATTTGTCTAAGTTTGACATGAAATATAAAAATAAATACGGAATTTTGGATACATGATGTACACATTGGGTGATAGAATAGGATTAGAACTATATTATTATACCACTCAGGTAACCGTCAAAACTTAGGTTTTGGAAATACGGGTGATTAAAATAGTCGCTTTGGATGTGTGGACAGCGATCCACCTAAGTTTGACATAAAATATAAAATAAATACGGCAGTGTGTCAGCATAACGTACACGTAGGATGAAAGAATAGGACCAGAACTTTAGTACTATACCACCCAAGTTACCTTAAAAACTTAGGTTTTGGAAATATGGGTGATTAAATTAGTTGCTATGCGATGTGCGGACAACGATTTGTCTAAGTATGACATGAAATATAATAATAAATACGGAGGTGTGCCAACATTACGTACACGTAGGGTGATAGAATAGGACCAGAACTTCTGTATTATACCACCCAAGTTACCGTAAAAACTTAGGTTTTGGAAATATGGCTGATTCAAGTAGTCGCATTGAGATGTGCGGACAGCGATTTGTCAAAGTATGACATGAAAAATAAAATAAATACGGAAGTGTGCCAACATGACGTACACATAGGATGATAGAATAGGTCCTGAAATTTAGTATTATACCACCCAAGTTACCTTAAAAACTTAGGTTTTGGAAATATGGGTGATTAAATTAGTCGCTATGCGATGTGCGGACAACGATTTGTCTAAGTTTGACATGATATATAAAAATAAATACGGAATTGTGGATACATGACGTACACATAGGGTGATAGAATAGGACCAGAACTTCTGTATTATACCACCCAAGTTACCGTAAAAACTTAGGTTTTGGAAATATGGGTGATTAAATTAGTCGCTATGCGATGTGCGGACAACGATTTGTCTAAGTTTGACATGAAATATAAATATAAATACGGAATTTTGGATACATGACGTACACATTGAGTGATAGAATAGGACCAGAACTTCTGTATTATACCACCCAAGTTACCGTAAAAACTTAGGTTTTGGAAATATGGCTGATTAAAGTAGTCGCATTGAGATGTGCGGACAGAGATTTGTCGAAGTTTGACACGAAATATAAAAAAAATACGGAGGTGTGCCAACATGACGTACACATAGGATGATGGAATAGGTCCAGAACTTTAGTACTATACCACCCAAGTTACCTTAAAAACTTAGGTTTTGGAAATATGGGTAATTAAATTAGTCGCTATGCGATTGTGCGGACAACGATTTGTCTAAGTTTGACATGAAATATAAAAATAAATACGGAATTGTGGATACATGACGTACACATAGGGTGATAGAATAGGACCGGAACTTCTGTATTATACCACCCAAGTTACCGTAAAAACTTAGGTTTTGGAAATATGGCTGATTAAAGTAGTCGCATTGAGATGTGCGGACAGCGATTTGTCAAAGTATGACATAAAATATAAAATAAATACGGCAGTGTGTCAGCATGACGTACACGTAGGATGAAAGAATAGGACCAGAACTTTAGTACTATACCACCCAAGTTACCTTAAAAACTTAGGTTTTGGAAATATGGGTGATTAAATTAGTCGCTATGCGATGTGCGGACAACGATTTGTCTAAGTATGACATGAAATATAATAATAAATACGGAATTGTGGATACATGACGTACACATAGGGTGATAGAATAGGACCGGAACTTCTGTATTATACCACCCAAGTTACCGTAAAAACTTAGGTTTTGGAAATATGGGTGATTAAATTAGTCGCTATGCGATGTGCGGACAACGATTTGTCTAAGTTTGACAGAAATATAAAAATAAATACGGAATTTTGAATACATGACGTACACATTGGGTGATAGAATAGGATTAGAACTATATTATTATACCACTCAGGTTACCGTCAAAACTTAGGTTTTGGAAATACGGGTGATTAAAATAGTCGCTTTGGATGTGTGGACAGCGATCCACCTAGGTTTGACATAAAATATAAAATAAATACGGCAGTGTGTCAGCATGACGTACACGTAGGATGAAAGAATAGGACCAGAACTTTAGTACTATACCACCCAAGTTACCTTAAAAACTTAGGTTTTGGAAATATGGGTGATTAAATAAATCGCTATGCGATGTGCGGACAACGATTTGTCTAAATATGACATGAAATATAATAATAAATACGGAGGTGTGCCAACATTACGTACACGTAGGGTGATAGAATAGGACCAGAACTTCTGTATTATACCACCCAAGTTACCGTAAAAACTTAGGTTTTGGAAATATTGCTGATAAAAGTAGTCGCATTGAGATGTGCGGACAGAGATTTGTCGAAGTTTGACACGAAATATAAAAAATACGGAGGTGTGCCAACATGACGTACACATAGGATGATAGAATCGGTCCAGAACTTTAGTACTATACCACCCAAGTTACCTTAAAAACTTAGGTTTTGGAAATACGGGTGATTAAAATAGTCGCTTTGGATGTGTGGACAGCGATCCACCTAAGTTTGACATAAAATATAAAATAAATACGGCAGTGTGTCAGCATGACGTACCCGTAGGATAAAAGAATAGGACCAGAACTTTAGTACTATACCACCCAAGTTACCTTAAAAACTTAGGTTTTGGAAATATGGGTGATTAAATTAGTCGCTATGCGAAATGCGGACAACGATTTGTCTAAGTATGACATGAAATATAATAATAAATACGGAGGTGTGCCAACATTACGTACACGTAGGGTGATAGAATAGGACCAGAACTTCTGTATTATACCACCCAAGTTACCGTAAAAACTTAGGTTTTGGAAATATGGCTGATTCAAGTAGTCGCATTGAGATGTGCGGACAGCGATTTGTCAAAGTATGACATGAAAAATAAAATAAATACGGAAGTGTGCCAACATGACGTACACATAGGATGATAGAATAGGTCCTGAAATTTAGTATTATACCACCCAAGTTACCTTAAAAACTTAGGTTTTGGAAATATGTGTGATTAAATTAGTCGCTATGCGATGTGCGGACAACGATTTGTCTAAGTTTGACATGATATATAAAAATAAATACGGAATTGTGGATACATGACGTACACATAGGGTGATAGAATAGGACCAGAACTTCTGTATTATACCACCCAAGTTACCGTAAAAACTTAGGTTTTGGAAATATGGGTGATTAAATTAGTCGCTATGCGATGTGCGGACAACGATTTGTCTAAGTTTGACATGAAATATAAATATAAATACGGAATTTTGGATACATGACGTACACATTGGGTGATAGAATAGGACCAGAACTTCTGTATTATACCACCCAAGTTACCGTAAAAACTTAGGTTTTGGAAATATGGCTGATTAAAGTAGTCGCATTGAGATGTGCGGACAGAGATTTGTCGAAGTTTGACACGAAATATAAAAAAAATACGGAGGTGTGCCAACATGACGTACACATAGGATGATGGAATAGGTCCAGAACTTTGGTACTATACCACCCAAGTTACCTTAAAAACTTAGGTTTTGGAAATATGGGTAATTAAATTAGTCGCTATGCGATTGTGCGGACAACGATTTGTCTAAGTTTGACATGAAATATAAAAATAAATACGGAATTGTGGATACATGACGTACACATAGGGTGATAGAATAGGACCGGAACTTCTGTATTATACCACCCAAGTTACCGTAAAAACTTAGGTTTTGGAAATATGGCTGATTAAAGTAGTCGCATTGAGATGTGCGGACAGCGATTTGTCAAAGTATGACATAAAATATAAAATAAATACGGCAGTGTGTCAGCATGACGTACACGTAGGATGAAAGAATAGGACCAGAACTTTAGTACTATACCACCCAAGTTACCTTAAAAACTTAGGTTTTGGAAATATGGGTGATTAAATTAGTCGCTATGCGATGTGCGGACAACGATTTGTCTAAGTATGACATGAAATATAATAATAAATACGGAATTGTGGATACATGACGTACACATAGGGTGATAGAATAGGACCGGAACTTCTGTATTATACCACCCAAGTTACCGTAAAAACTTAGGTTTTGGAAATATGGGTGATTAAATTAGTCGCTATGCGATGTGCGGACAACGATTTGTCTAAGTTTGACAGAAATATAAAAATAAATACGGAATTTTGAATACATGACGTACACATTGGGTGATAGAATAGGATTAGAACTATATTATTATACCACTCAGGTTACCGTCAAAACTTAGGTTTTGGAAATACGGGTGATTAAAATAGTCGCTTTGGATGTGTGGACAGCGATCCACCTAGGTTTGACATAAAATATAAAATAAATACGGCAGTGTGTCAGCATGACGTACACGTAGGATGAAAGAATAGGACCAGAACTTTAGTACTATACCACCCAAGTTACCTTAAAAACTTAGGTTTTGGAAATATGGGTGATTAAATAAATCGCTATGCGATGTGCGGACAACGATTTGTCTAAATATGACATGAAATATAATAATAAATACGGAGGTGTGCCAACATTACGTACACGTAGGGTGATAGAATAGGACCAGAACTTCTGTATTATACCACCCAAGTTACCGTAAAAACTTAGGTTTTGGAAATATTGCTGATAAAAGTAGTCGCATTGAGATGTGCGGACAGAGATTTGTCGAAGTTTGACACGAAATATAAAAAATACGGAGGTGTGCCAACATGACGTACACATAGGATGATAGAATCGGTCCAGAACTTTAGTACTATACCACCCAAGTTACCTTAAAAACTTAGGTTTTGGAAATACGGGTGATTAAAATAGTCGCTTTGGATGTGTGGACAGCGATCCACCTAAGTTTGACATAAAATATAAAATAAATACGGCAGTGTGTCAGCATGACGTACCCGTAGGATAAAAGAATAGGACCAGAACTTTAGTACTATACCACCCAAGTTACCTTAAAAACTTAGGTTTTGGAAATATGGGTGATTAAATTAGTCGCTATGCGAAATGCGGACAACGATTTGTCTAAGTATGACATGAAATATAATAATAAATACGGAGGTGTGCCAACATTACGTACACGTAGGGTGATAGAATAGGACCAGAACTTCTGTATTATACCACCCAAGTTACCGTAAAAACTTAGGTTTTGGAAATATTGCTGATAAAAGTAGTCGCATTGAGATGTGCGGACCGAGATTTGTCGAAGTTTGACACGAAATATAAAAAATACGGAGGTGTGCCAACATGACGTACACATAGGATGATAGAATCGGTCCAGAACTTTAGTACTATACCACCCAAGTTACCTTAAAAACTTAGGTTTTGGAAATACGGGTGATTAAAATAGTCGCTTTGGATGTGTGGACAGCGATTTGTCAAAGTATGACATGAAAAATAAAATAAATACGGCAGTGTGTCAGCATGAAGTACACGTAGGGTGATGAAATAGGACCAGAACTTCTGTATTATACCACCCAAGTTACCGTAAAAACTTAGGTTTTGGAAATATGGCTGATTAAAGTAGTCGCATTGAGATGTGCGGACAGCGATTTGTCAAAGTATGACATGAAAAATAAAATAAATACGGAAGTGTGCCAGCATGACGTACACATAGGATGATAGAATAGGTCCTGAAATTTAGTATTATACCACCCAAGTTACCTTAAAAACTTAGGTTTTGGAAATATGGGTGATTAAATTAGTCGCTATGCGATGTGCGGACAACGATTTGTCTAAGTTTGACATGAAATATAAAAATAAATACCGAATTGTGGATACATGACGTACACATAGGGTGATAGAATAGGACCAGAACTTTTGTATTATACCACCCAAGTTACCGTAAAAACTTAGGTTTTGGAAATATGGGTGATTAAATTAGTCGCTATGCGATGTGCGGACAACGATTTGTCTAAGTTTGACACGAAATATAAAAAAAATACGGAGGTGTGCCAACATGACGTACACATAGGATGATAGAATAGGTCCAGAACTTTAGTACTATACCACCCAAGTTACCTTAAAAACTTAGGTTTTGGAAATATGGGTGATTAAATTAGTCGCTATGCGATTGTGCGGACAACGATTTGTCTAAGTTTGACATAAAATATAAAATAAATACGGCAGTGTTTCAGCATGACGTACACGTAGGGTGATGAAATAGGACCAGAACTTCTGTATTATACCACCCAAGTTACCGTAAAAACTTAGGTTTTGGAAATATGGCTGATTAAAGTAGTCGCATTGAGATGTGCGGACAGCAAATTGTCAAAGTATGACATGAAAAATGAAATAAATACGGCAGTGTGTCAGCATGACGTAACGTAGGATGAAAGAATAGGACCAGAACTTTAGTACTAGACCACCCAAGTTACCTTAAAAACTTAGGTTTTGGAAATATGGGTGATTAAATTAGTCGCTATGCGATGTGCGGACAACGATTTGTCTAAGTATGACATGAAATATAATAATAAATACGGAATTGTGGATACATGACGTACACATAGGGTGATAGAATAGGACCGGAACTTCTGTATTATACCACCCAAGTTACCGTTAAAACTTAGGTTTTGGAAATATGGGTGATTAAATTAGTCGCTATGCGATGTGCGGACAACGATTTGTCTAAGTTTGACAGAAATATAAAAATAAATACGGAATTTTGGATACATGACGTACACATTGGGTGATAGAATAGGATTAGAACTATATTATTATACCACTCAGGTTACCGTCAAAACTTAGGTTTTGGAAATACGGGTGATTAAAATAGTCGCTTTTGATGTGTGGACAGCGATCCACCTAAGTTTGACATAAAATATAAAATAAATACGGCAGTGTGTCAGCATGACGTACACGTAGGATGAAAGAATAGGACCAGAACTTTAGTACTATACCACCCAAGTTACCTTAAAAGCTTAGGTTTTGGAAATATGGGTGATTAAATTAGTCGCTATGCGATGTGCGGACAACGATTTGTCTAAGTATGACATGAAATATAATAATAAATACGGAGGTGTGCCAACATTACGTACACGTAGGGTGATAGAATAGGACCAGAACTTCTGTATTATACCACCCAAGTTACCGTAAAAACTTAGGTTTTGGAAATATTGCTGATAAAAGTAGTCGCATTGAGATGTGCGGACAGAGATTTGTCGAAGTTTGACACGAAATATAAAAAATACGGAGGTGTGCCAACATGACGTACACATAGGATGATAGAATCGGTCCAGAACTTTAGTACTATACCACCCAAGTTACCTTAAAAACTTAGGTTTTGGAAATACGGGTGATTAAAATAGTCGCTTTGGATGTGTGGACAGCGATCCACCTAAGTTTGACATAAAATATAAAATAAATACGGCAGTGTGTCAGCATGACGTACCCGTAGGATAAAAGAATAGGACCAGAACTTTAGTACAATACCACCCAAGTTACCTTAAAAACTTAGGTTTTGGAAATATGGGTGATTAAATTAGTCGCTATGCGATGTGCGGACAACGATTTGTCTAAGTATGACATGAAATATAATAATAAATACGGAGGTGTGCCAACATTACGTACACGTAGGGTGATAGAATAGGACCAGAACTTCTGTATTATACCACCCAAGTTACCGTAAAAACTTAGGTTTTGGAAATATTGCTGATAAAAGTAGTCGCATTGAGATGTGCGGACAGAGATTTGTCGAAGTTTGACACGAAATATAAAAAATACGGAGGTGTGCCAACATGACGTACACATAGGATGATAGAATCGGTCCAGAACGTTAGTACTATACCACCCAAGTTACCTTAAAAACTTAGGTTTTGGAAATACGGGTGATTAAAATAGTCGCTTTGGATGTGTGGACAGCGATTTGTCAAAGTATGACATGAAAAATAAAATAAATACGGCAGTGTGTCAGCATGACGTACACGTAGGGTGATGAAATAGGACCAGAACTTCTGTATTATACCACCCAAGTTACCGTAAAAACTTAGGTTTTGGAAATATGGCTGATTAAAGTAGTCGCATTGAGATGTGCGGACAGCGATTTGTCAAAGTATGACATGAAAAATAAAATAAATACGGAAGTGTGCCAGCATGACGTACACATAGGATGATAGAATAGGTCCTGAAATTTAGTATTATACCACCCAAGTTACCTTAAAAACTTAGGTTTTGGAAATATGGGTGATTAAATTAGTCGCTATGCGATGTGCGGACAACGATTTGTCTAAGTTTGACATGAAATATAAAAATAAATACGGAATTGTGGATACATGACGTACACATAGGGTGATAGAATAGGACCAGAACTTCTCTATTATACCACCCAAGTTACCGTAAAAACTTAGGTTTTGGAAATATGGGTGATGAAATTAGTCGCTATGCGATGTGCGGACAACGATTTGTCTAAGTTTGACATGAAATATAAAAATAAATACGGAATTGTGGATACATGACGTACACATAGGGTGATAGAATAGGACCAGAACTTCTGTATTATACCACCCAAGTTACCGTAAAAACTTAGGTTTTGGAAATATGGCTGATTAAAGTAGTCGCATTGAGATGTGCGGACAGAGATTTGTCGAAGTTTGACACGAAATATAAAAAAAATACGGAGGTGTGCCAACATGACGTACACATAGGAGGATAGAATAGGTCCAGAACTTTAGTACTATACCACCCAAGTTACCTTAAAAACTTAGGTTTTGGAAATATGGGTGATTAAATTAGTCGCTATGCGATTGTGCGGACAACGATTTGTCTAAGTTTGACATAAAATATAAAATAAATACGGCAGTGTGTCAGCATGACGTACACGTAGGGTGATGAAATAGGACCAGAACTTCTGTATTATACCACCCAAGTTACCGTAAAAACTTAGGTTTTGGAAATATGGCTGATTAAAGTAGTCGCATTGAGATGTGCGGACAGCAAATTGTCAAAGTATGACATGAAAAATAAAATAAATACGGAAGTGTGCCAACATGACGTACACATAGGATGATAGAATAGGTCCTGAAATTTAGTATTATACCACCCAAGTTACCTTAAAAACTTAGGTTTTGGAAATATGGGTGATTAAATTAGTCGCTATGCGATGTGCGGACAACGATTTGTCTAAGTTTGAGATGAAATATAAAAATAAATACGGAATTGTGGATACATGACGTACACATAGGGTGATAGAATAGGACCAGAACTTCTGTATTATACCACCCAAGTTACCGTAAAAACTTAGGTTTTGGAAATATGGGTGATTAAATTAGTCGCTATGCGATGTGCGGACAACGATTTGTCTAAGTTTGACATGAAATATAAAAATAAATACGGAATTTTGGATACATGACGTACACATTGGGTGATAGAATAGGATTAGAACTATATTATTATACTACTCAGGTTACCGTCAAAACTTAGGTTTTGGAAATACGGGTGATTAAAATAGTCGCTTTGGATGTGTGGACAGCGATCCACCTAAGTTTGACATAAAATATAAAATAAATACGGCAGTGTGTCAGCATGACGTACACGTAGGATGAAAGAATAGGACCAGAACTTTAGTACTATACCACCCAAGTTACCTTAAAAACTTAGGTTTTGGAAATATGGGTGATTAAATTAGTCGCTATGCGATGTGCGGACAACGATTTGTCTAAGTATGACATGAAATATAATAATAAATACGGAGGTGTGCCAACATTACGTACACGTAGGGTGATAGAATAGGACCAGAACTTCTGTATTATACCACCCAAGTTACCGTAAAAACTTAGGTTTTGGAAATATGGCTGATTAAAGTAGTCGCATTGAGATGTGCGGACAGAGATTTGTCGAAGTTTGACACGAAATATAAAAAAAATACGGAGGTGTGCCAACATGACGTACACATAGGATGATAGAATAGGTCCAGAACTTTAGTACTATACCACCCAAGTTACCTTAAAAACTTAGGTTTTGGAAATACGGGTGATTAAAATAGTCGCTTTGGATGTGTGGACAGTGATCCACCTAAGTTTGACATAAAATATAAAATAAATACGGCAGTGTGTCAGCATGACGTACACGTAGGGTGATGAAATAGGACCAGAACTTCTGTATTATACAACCCAAATTACCGTAAAAACTTAGGTTTTGGAAATATGGCTGATTAAAGTAGTCGCATTGAGATGTGCGGACAGCGATTTGTCAAAGTATGACATGAAAAATAAAATAAATACGGAATTGTGCCAACATGACGTACACATAGGATGATAGAATAGGTCCTGAAATTTAGTATTATACGACCCAAGTTACCTTAAAAACTTAGGTTTTGGAAATATGGGTGATTAAATTAGTCGCTATGCGATGTGCGGACAACGATTTGTCTAAGTTTGACATGAAATATAAAAATAAATACGGAATTGTGGATACATGACGTACACATAAGGTGATAGAATAGGACCAGAACTTCTGTATTATACCACCCAAGTTACCGTAAAAACTTAGGTTTTGGAAATATGGGTGATTAAATTAGTCGCTATGCGATGTGCGGACAACGATTTGTCTAAGTTTGACATGAAATATAAAAATAAATACGGAATTGTGGATACATGACGTACACATAGGGTGATAGAATAGGACCAGAACTTCTGTATTATACCACCCAAGTTACCGTAAAAACTTAGGTTTTGGAAATATGGCTGATTAAAGTAGTCGCATTGAGATGTGCGGACAGCGATTTGTCAAAGTATGACATGAAAAATAAAATAAATACGGAAGTGTGCCAACATGACGTACACATAGGATGAAAGAATAGGACCAGAACTTTAGTACTATACCACCCAAGTTACCATAAAAACTTAGGTTTTGGAAATATGGGTGATTAAATTAGTCGCTATGCGATGTGCGGACAACGATTTGTCTAATTTTGACATGAAATATAAAAATAAATACGGAATTGTGGATACATGACGTAAACATAGGGTGATAGAATAGGACCAGAACTTCTGTATTATACCACCCAAGTAAAAACTTAGGTTTTGGATGTATGGGTGATTAAATTAGTCGCTATGCGATGTGCGGACAACGATTTGTCTAAGTATGACATGAAATATAATAATAAATACGGAGGTGTGCCAACATTACGTACACGTTAGGTGATAGAATAGGACCAGAACTTCTGTATTATACCACCCAAGTTACCGTAAAAACTTAGGTTTTGGAAATATTGCTGATAAAAGTAGTCGCATTGAGATGTTCGGACAGAGATTTGTCGAAGTTTGACACGAAATATAAAAAATACGGAGGTGTGCCAACATGACGTACACATAGGATGATAGAATCGGTCCAGAACTTTAGTACTATACCACCCAAGTTACCTTAAAAACTTAGGTTTTGGAAATACGGGTGATTAAAATAGTCGCTTTGGATTTGTGGACAGCGATTTGTCAAAGTATGACATGAAAAATAAAATAAATACGGCAGTGTGTCAGCATGACGTACACGTAGGGTGATGAAATAGGACCAGAACTTCTGTATTATACCACCCAAGTTACCGTAAAAACTTAGGTTTTGGAAATATGGCTGATTAAAGTAGTCGCATTGAGATGTGCGGACAGCAAATTGTCAAAGTATGACATGAAAAATAAAATAAATACGGAAGTGTGCCAACATGACGTACACATAGGATGATAGAATAGGTCCTGAAATTTAGTATTATACCACCCAAGTTACCTTAAAAACTTAGGTTTTGGAAATATGGGTGATTAAATTAGTCGCTATGCGATGTGCGGACAACGATTTGTCTAAGTTTGAGATGAAATATAAAAATAAATACGGAATTGTGGATACATGACGTACACATAGGGTGATAGAATAGGACCAGAACTTCTGTATTATACCACCCAAGTTACCGTAAAAACTTAGGTTTTGGAAATATGGGTGATTAAATTAGTCGCTATGCGATGTGCGGACAACGATTTGTCTAAGTTTGACATAAAATATATAAATAAATACGGAATTTTGGATACATGACGTACATATTGGGTGATAGAATAGGATTAGAACTATATTATTATACCACTCAGGTTACCGTAAAAACTTAGGTTTTGGAAATACGGGTGATTAAAATAGTCGCTTTGGATGTGTGGACAACGATTTGTCTAAGTATGACATGAAATATAATAATAAATACGGAGGTGTGCCAACATTACGTACACGTAGGGTGATAGAATAGGACCAGAACTTCTGTATTATACCACCCAAGTTACCGTAAAAACTTAGGTTTTGGATATATGGCTGATTAAAGTAGTCGCATTGAGATGTGCGGACAGAGATTTGTCGAAGTTTGACACGAAATATAAAAAAAATACGGAGGTGTGCCAACATGACGTACACATAGGATGATAGAATAGGTCCAGAACTTTAGTACTATACCACCCAAGTTACCTTAAAAACTTAGGTTTTGGAAATATGGGTGATTAAATTAGTCGCTGTGCGATGTGCGGACAACGATTTGTCTAAGTATGACATGAAATATAATAATAAATACGGAGGTGTGCCAACTTTACGTACACGTAGGGTGATAGAATAGGACCAGAACTTCTGTATTATACCACCCAAGTTACCGTAAAAACTTAGGTTTTGGAAATATGGCTGATTAAAGTAGTCGCATTGAGATGTGCGGACAGAGATTTGTCGAAGTTTGACACGAAATATAAAAAAAATACGGAGGTGTGCCAACATGACGTACACATAGGATGATAGAATAGGTCCAGAACTTTAGTACTATACCACCCAAGTTACCTTAAAAACTTAGGTTTTGGAAATACGGGTGATTAAAATAGTCGCTTTGGATGTGTGGACAGTGATCCACCTAAGTTTGACATAAAATATAAAATAAATACGGCAGTGTGTCAGCATGACGTACACGTAGGGTGATGAAATAGGACCAGAACTTCTGTATTATACAACCCAAGTTACCGTAAAAACTTAGGTTTTGGAAATATGGCTGATTAAAGTAGTCGCATTGAGATGTGCGGACAGCGATTTGTCAAAGTATGACATGAAAAATAAAATAAATACGGAAGTGTGCCAACATGACGTACACATAGGATGATAGAATAGGTCCTGAAATTTAGTATTATACCACCCAAGTTACCATAAAAACTTAGGTTTTGGAAATATGGGTGATTAAATTAGTCGCTATGCGATGTGCGGACAACGATTTGTCTAAGTTTGACATGAAATATAAAAATATATACGGAATTGTGGATACATGACGTACACATAGGGTGATAGAATAGGACCAGAACTTCTGTATTATACCACCCAAGTTACCGTAAAAACTTAGGTTTTGGAAATATGGGTGATTAAATTAGTCGCTATGCGATGTGCGGACAACGATTTGTCTAAGTTTGACATGAAATATAAAAATAAATACGGAATTGTGGATACATGACGTACACATAGGGTGATAGAATAGGACCAGAACTTCTGTATTATACCACCCAAGTTACCGTAAAAACTTAGGTTTTGGAAATATGGCTGATTAAAGTAGTCGCATTGAGATGTGCGGACAGCGATTTGTCAAAGTATGACATGAAAAATAAAATAAATACGGAAGTGTGCCAACATGACGTACACATAGGATGAAAGAATAGGACCAGAACCTTAGTACTATACCACCCAAGTTACCATAAAAACTTAGGTTTTGGAAATATGGGTGATTAAATTAGTCGCTATGCGATGTGCGGACAACGATTTGTCTAAGTTTGACATGAAATATAAAAATAAATACGGAATTGTGGATACATGACGTAAACATAGGGTGATAGAATAGGACCAGAACTTCTGTATTATACCACCCAAGTAAAAACTTAGGTTTTGGATATATGGGTGATTAAATTAGTCGCTATGCGATGTGCGGACAACGATTTGTCTAAGTATGACATGAAATATAATAATAAATACGGAGGTGTGCCAACATTACGTACACGTTAGGTGATAGAATAGGACCAGAACTTCTGTATTATACCACCCAAGTTACCGTAAAAACTTAGGTTTTGGAAATATTGCTGATAAAAGTAGTCGCATTGAGATGTTCGGACAGAGATTTGTCGAAGTTTGACACGAAATATAAAAAATACGGAGGTGTGCCAACATGACGTACACATAGGATGATAGAATCGGTCCAGAACTTTAGTACTATACCACCCAAGTTACCTTAAAAACTTAGGTTTTGGAAATACGGGTGATTAAAATAGTCGCTTTGGATTTGTGGACAGCGATTTGTCAAAGTATGACATGAAAAATAAAATAAATACGGCAGTGTGTCAGCATGACGTACACGTAGGGTGATGAAATAGGACCAGAACTTCTGTATTATACCACCCAAGTTACCGTAAAAACTTAGGTTTTGGAAATATGGCTGATTAAAGTAGTCGCATTGAGATGTGCGGACAGCAAATTGTCAAAGTATGACATGAAAAATAAAATAAATACGGAAGTGTGCCAACATGACGTACACATAGGATGATAGAATAGGTCCTGAAATTTAGTATTATACCACCCAAGTTACCTTAAAAACTTAGGTTTTGGAAATATGGGTGATTAAATTAGTCGCTATGCGATGTGCGGACAACGATTTGTCTAAGTTTGAGATGAAATATAAAAATAAATACGGAATTGTGGATACATGACGTACACATAGGGTGATAGAATAGGACCAGAACTTCTGTATTATACCACCCAAGTTACCGTAAAAACTTAGGTTTTGGAAATATGGGTGATTAAATTAGTCGCTATGCGATGTGCGGACAACGATTTGTCTAAGTTTGACATAAAATATATAAATAAATACGGAATTTTGGATACATGACGTACATATTGGGTGATAGAATAGGATTAGAACTATATTATTATACCACTCAGGTTACCGTAAAAACTTAGGTTTTGGAAATACGGGTGATTAAAATAGTCGCTTTGGATGTGTGGACAACGATTTGTCTAAGTATGACATGAAATATAATAATAAATACGGAGGTGTGCCAACATTACGTACACGTAGGGTGATAGAATAGGACCAGAACTTCTGTATTATACCACCCAAGTTACCGTAAAAACTTAGGTTTTGGATATATGGCTGATTAAAGTAGTCGCATTGAGATGTGCGGACAGAGATTTGTCGAAGTTTGACACGAAATATAAAAAAAATACGGAGGTGTGCCAACATGACGTACACATAGGATGATAGAATAGGTCCAGAACTTTAGTACTATACCACCCAAGTTACCTTAAAAACTTAGGTTTTGGAAATATGGGTGATTAAATTAGTCGCTGTGCGATGTGCGGACAACGATTTGTCTAAGTATGACATGAAATATAATAATAAATACGGAGGTGTGCCAACTTTACGTACACGTAGGGTGATAGAATAGGACCAGAACTTCTGTATTATACCACCCAAGTTACCGTAAAAACTTAGGTTTTGGAAATATGGCTGATTAAAGTAGTCGCATTGAGATGTGCGGACAGAGATTTGTCGAAGTTTGACACGAAATATAAAAAAAATACGGAGGTGTGCCAACATGACGTACACATAGGATGATAGAATAGGTCCAGAACTTTAGTACTATACCACCCAAGTTACCTTAAAAACTTAGGTTTTGGAAATACGGGTGATTAAAATAGTCGCTTTGGATGTGTGGACAGTGATCCACCTAAGTTTGACATAAAATATAAAATAAATACGGCAGTGTGTCAGCATGACGTACACGTAGGGTGATGAAATAGGACCAGAACTTCTGTATTATACAACCCAAGTTACCGTAAAAACTTAGGTTTTGGAAATATGGCTGATTAAAGTAGTCGCATTGAGATGTGCGGACAGCGATTTGTCAAAGTATGACATGAAAAATAAAATAAATACGGAAGTGTGCCAACATGACGTACACATAGGATGATAGAATAGGTCCTGAAATTTAGTATTATACCACCCAAGTTACCATAAAAACTTAGGTTTTGGAAATATGGGTGATTAAATTAGTCGCTATGCGATGTGCGGACAACGATTTGTCTAAGTTTGACATGAAATATAAAAATATATACGGAATTGTGGATACATGACGTACACATAGGGTGATAGAATAGGACCAGAACTTCTGTATTATACCACCCAAGTTACCGTAAAAACTTAGGTTTTGGAAATATGGGTGATTAAATTAGTCGCTATGCGATGTGCGGACAACGATTTGTCTAAGTTTGACATGAAATATAAAAATAAATACGGAATTGTGGATACATGACGTACACATAGGGTGATAGAATAGGACCAGAACTTCTGTATTATACCACCCAAGTTACCGTAAAAACTTAGGTTTTGGAAATATGGCTGATTAAAGTAGTCGCATTGAGATGTGCGGACAGCGATTTGTCAAAGTATGACATGAAAAATAAAATAAATACGGAAGTGTGCCAACATGACGTACACATAGGATGAAAGAATAGGACCAGAACCTTAGTACTATACCACCCAAGTTACCATAAAAACTTAGGTTTTGGAAATATGGGTGATTAAATTAGTCGCTATGCGATGTGCGGACAACGATTTGTCTAAGTTTGACATGAAATATAAAAATAAATACGGAATTGTGGATACATGACGTAAACATAGGGTGATAGAATAGGACCAGAACTTCTGTATTATACCACCCAAGTAAAAACTTAGGTTTTGGATATATGGGTGATTAAATTAGTCGCTATGCGATGTGCGGACAACGATTTGTCTAAGTATGACATGAAATATAATAATAAATACGGAGGTGTGCCAACATTACGTACACGTTAGGTGTTAGAATAGGATTAGAACTTCTGTATTATACCACCCAAGTTACCGTAAAAACTTAGTTTTTGGAAATATGGCTGATTAAAGTAGTCGCATTGAGATGTGCGGACAGCGATTTGTCAAAGTATGACATGAAAAATAAAATAAATACGGAAGTGTGCCAACATGACGTACACATAGGATGATAGAATAGGTCCTGAAATTTAGTATTATACCACCCAAGTTACCGTAAAAACTTAGGTTTTGGAAATATGGGTGATTAAATTAGTCGCTATGCGATGTGCGGACAACGATTTGTCTAAGTTCGACATGAAATATAAAAATAAATACGGAATTGTGGATACATGACGTACACATAGGGTGATAGAATAGGACCAGAACTTTTGTATTATACCACCCAAGTTACCGTAAAAACTTAGGTTTTGGAAATATGGCTGATTAAATTAGTCGCTATGCGATGTGCGGACAACGATTTGTCTAAGTTTGACATGAAATATAAAAAAAATACGGAATTTTGGATACATGACGTACACATTGGGTGATAGAATAGGATTAGAACTATATTATTATACCACTCAGGTTACCGTCAAAACTTAGGTTTTGGAAATACGGGTGATTAAATTAGTCGCTTTGGATGTGTGGACAGCGATCCACCTAAGTTTGACATAAAATATAAAATAAATACGGCAGTGTGTCAGCATGACGTACACGTAGGATGAAAGAATAGGACCAGAACTTTAGTACTATACCACTTAAGTTACCTTAAAAACTTAGGTTTTGGAAATATGGTCGATTAAATTAGTCACTATGCGATGTGCGGACAACGATTTGTCTAAGTATGACATGAAATATAATAATAAATACGGAGGTGTGCCAACATTACGTACACGTAGGGTGATAGAATAGGACCAGAACTTCTGTATTATACCACCCAAGTTACCGTAAAAACTTAGGTTTTGGAAATATGGCTGATTAAAGTAGTCGCATTGAGATGTGCGGACAGAGATTTGTCGAAGTTTGACACGAAATATAAAAAAATACGGAGGTGTGCCAACATGACGTACACATAGGATGATAGAATAGGTCCAGAACTTTAGTACTATACCACCCAAGTTACCTTAAAAACTTAGGTTTTGGAAATATGGGTGATTAAATTAGTCGCTATGCGATGTGCGGACAACGATTTGTCTAAGTATGACATGAAATATAATAATAAATACGGAGGTGTGCCAACATTACGTACACGTAGGGTGATAGAATAGGACCAGAACTTCTGTATTATACCACCCAAGTTACCGTAAAAACTTAGGTTTTGGAAATATGGCTGATTAAAGTAGTCGCATTGAGATGTGCGGACAGAGATTTGTCGAAGTTTGACACGAAATATAAAAAAATACGGAGGTGTGCCAACATGACGTACACATAGGATGATAGAATAGGTCCAGAACTTTAGTACTATACCACCCAAGTTACCTTAAAAACTTAGGTTTTGGAAATACGGGTGATTAAAATAGTCGCTTTGGATGTGTGGACAGTGATCCACCTAAGTTTGACATAAAATATAAAATAAATACGGCAGTGTGTCAGCATGACATACACGTAGGGTGATGAATTAGGACCAGAACTTCTGTATTATACAACCTAAGTTACCGTAAAAACTTAGGTTTTGGAAATATGGCTGATTAAAGTAGTCGCATTGAGATGTGCGGACAGCGATTTGTCAAAGTATGACATGAAATATAAAATAAATAGGGAAGTGTGCCAACATGACGTACACATAGGATGATAGAATAGGTCCTGAAATTTAGTATTATACCACCCAAGTTACCTTGAAAACTTAGGTTTTGGAAATATGGGTGATTAAATTAGTCGCTATGCGATGTGCGGACAACGATTTGTCTAAGTTTGACATGAAATATAAAAATAAATACGGGATTGTGGATACATGACGTACACATAAGGTGATAGAATAGGACCAGAACTTCTGTATTATACCACCCAAGTTACCGTAAAAACTTAGGTTTTGGAAATATGGGTGATTAAATTAGTCGCAATGCGATGTGCGGACAACGATTTGTCTAAGTTTGACATTAAATATAAAAATAAATACGGAATTGTGGATACATGACGTATACATAGGGTGATAGAATAGGACCAGAACTTCTGTATTATACCACCCAAGTTACCGTAAAAACTTAGGTTTTGGATATATGGGTGATTAAATTAGTCGCTATGCGATGTGCGGACAACGATTTGTCTAAGTATGACATGAAATATAATAATAAATACGGAGGTGTGCCAACATTACGTACACGTAGGGTGATAGAATAGGACCAGAACTTCTGTATTATACCACCCAAGTTACCGTAAAAACTTAGGTTTTGGAAATATGGCTGATTAAATTAGTCGCTATGCGATGTGCGGACAACGATTTGTCGAAGTTTGACACGAAAAATAAAAATAAATACGGAATTGGGGATACATGACGTACACATAGGGTGATAGGATAGGACCAGAACTTCTGTATTATACCACCCAAGTTACCGTAAAAACTTAGGTTTTTGAAATATGGGTGATTAAATTAGTCGCTATGCGATGTGTGGACAACGATTTGTCTAAGTTTGACATAAAATATAAAAATAAATACGGAATTGTGGATACATGACGTACACATAGGGTGATAGAATAGGACCAGAACTTCTGTATTATACCACCCAAGTTACCGTAAAAACTTAGGTTTTGGAAATATGGCTGATTAAAGTAGTCGCATTGAGATGTGCGGACAGCGATTTGTCAAAGTATGACATGAAAAATAAAATAAATACGGAAGTGTGCCAACATGACGTACACATAGGATGATAGAATAGGTCCTGAAATTTAGTATTATACCAACCAAGTTACCGTAAAAACTTAGGTTTTGGAAATATGGGTGATTAAATTAGTCGCTATGCGATGTGCGGACAACGATTTGTCTAAGTTTGACATGAAATATAAAAATAAATACGGAAATTTGGATACATGACGTACACATAGGGTGATAGAATAGGACCAGAACTTCTGTATTATACCACCCAAGTTACAGTAAAAACTTAGGTTTTGGAAATATGGGTGATTAAATTAGTCGCTATGCGATGTGCGGACAACGATTTGTCTAAGTTTGACATGAAATATAAAAATAAATACGGAATTTTGGATACATGACGTACATATTGGGTGATAGAATAGGATTAGAACTATATTATTATACCACTCAGGTTACCGTCAAAACTTAGGTTTTGGAAATACGGGTGATTAAAATAGTCGCTTTGGATGTGTGGACAGCGATCCACCTAAGTTTGACATAAAATATAAAATAAATACGGCAGTGTGTCAGCATGACGTATACGTAGGATGAAAGAATAGGACCAGAACTTTAGTACTATACCACCCAAGTTACTTAAAAAACTTAGGTTTTGGAAATATGGGTGATTAAATTAGTCGCTATGCGATGTGCGGACAACGATTTGTCTAAGTATGACATGAAATATAATAATAAATACGGAGGTGTGCCAACATTACGTACACGTAGGGTGATAGAATAGGACCAGAACTTCTGTATTATACCACCCAAGTTACCGTAAAAACTTAGGTTTTGGAAATATGGCTGATTAAAGTAGTCGCATTGAGATGTGCGGACAGAGATTTGTCGAAGTTTGACACGAAATATAAAAAAAATACGGAGGTGTGCCAACATGACGTACACATAGGATGATAGAATAGGTCCAGAACTTTAGTACTATACCACCCAAGTTACCTTAAAAACTTAGGTTTTGGAAATACGGGTGATTAAAATAGTCGCTTTGGATGTGTGGACAGTGATCCACCTAAATTTGACATAAAATATAAAACAAATACGGCAGTGTGTCAGCATGACGTACACGTAGGGTGATGAAATAGGACCAGAACTTCTGTATTATACAACCCAAGTTACCGTAAAAACTTAGGTTTTGGAAATATGGCTGATTAAAGTAGTCGCATTGAGATGTGCGGACAGCGATTTGTCAAAGTATGACATGAAAAATAAAATAAATACGGAAGTGTGCCAACATGACGTACACATAGGATGATAGAATAGGTCCTGAAATTTAGTATTATACCACCCAAGTTACCTTAAAAACTTAGGTTTTGAAAATATGGGTGATTAAATTAGTCGCTATGCGATGTGCGGACAACGATTTGTCTAAGTTTGACATGAAATATAAAAATAAATACGGAATTGTGGATACATGACGTACACATAGGGTGATAGAATAGGACCAGAACTTCTGTATTATACCACCCAAGTTACCGTAAAAACTTAGGTTTTGGAAATATGGGTGATTAAATTAGTCGCTATGCGATGTGCGGACAACGATTTGTCTAAGTTTGACATGAAATATAAAAAAAATACGGAATTGTGGATACATGACGTACACATAGGGTGATAAAATAGGACCAGAACTTCTGTATTATACCACCCAAGTTACCGTAAAAACTTAGGTTTTGGAAATATGGCTGATTAAATTAGTCGCTATGCGATGTGCGGACAACGATTTGTCGAAGTTTGACACGAAATATAAAAATAAATACGGAATTGTGGATACATGACGTACACATAGGGTGATAGAATAGGACCAGAACTTCTGTATTATACCACCCAAGTTACCGTAAAAACTTAGGTTTTTGAAATATGGGTGATTAAATTAGTCGCTATGCGATGTGCGGACAACGATTTGTCTAAGTTTGACATGAAATATAAAAATAAATACGGAATTGTGGATACATGACGTACACATAGGGTGATAGAATAGGACCAGAACTTCTGTATTATACCACCCAAGTTACCGTAAAAACTTAGGTTTTGGAAATATGGCTGATTAAAGTAGTCGCATTGAGATGTGCGGACAGCGATTTGTCAAAGTATGACATGAAAAATAAAATAAATACGGAAGTGTGCCAACATTACGTACACGTAGGGTGATAGAATAGGACCAGAACTTCTGTATTATACCACCCAATTTACCGTAAAAACTTAGGTTTTGGAAATATAGCTGATTAAAGTAGTCGCATTGAGATGTGCGGACAGAGATTTGTCGAAGTTTGACACGAAATATAAAAAAAATACGGAGGTGTGCCAACATGACGTACACATAGGATGATAGAATAGGTCCAGAACTTTAGTACTATACCACCCAAGTTACCTTAAAAACTTAGGTTTTGGAAATACGGGTGATTAAAATAGTCGCTTTGGATGTGTGGACAGTGATCCACCTAAATTTGACATAAAATATAAAACAAATACGGCAGTGTGTCAGCATGACGTACACGTAGGGTGATGAAATAGGACCAGAACTTCTGTATTATACAACCCAAGTTACCGTAAAAACTTAGGTTTTGGAAATATGGCTGATTAAAGTAGTCGCATTGAGATGTGCGGACAGCGATTTGTCAAAGTATGACATGAAAAATAAAATAAATACGGAAGTGTGCCAACATGACGTACACATAGGATGATAGAATAGGTCCTGAAATTTAGTATTATACCACCCAAGTTACCTTAAAAACTTAGGTTTTGAAAATATGGGTGATTAAATTAGTCGCTATGCGATGTGCGGACAACGATTTGTCTAAGTTTGACATGAAATATAAAAATAAATACGGAATTGTGGATACATGACGTACACATAGGGTGATAGAATAGGACCAGAACTTCTGTATTATACCACCCAAGTTACCGTAAAAACTTAGGTTTTGGAAATATGGGTGATTAAATTAGTCGCTATGCGATGTGCGGACAACGATTTGTCTAAGTTTGACATGAAATATAAAAAAAATACGGAATTGTGGATACATGACGTACACATAGGGTGATAAAATAGGACCAGAACTTCTGTATTATACCACCCAAGTTACCGTAAAAACTTAGGTTTTGGAAATATGGCTGATTAAATTAGTCGCTATGCGATGTGCGGACAACGATTTGTCGAAGTTTGACACGAAATATAAAAATAAATACGGAATTGTGGATACATGACGTACACATAGGGTGATAGAATAGGACCAGAACTTCTGTATTATACCACCCAAGTTACCGTAAAAACTTAGGTTTTTGAAATATGGGTGATTAAATTAGTCGCTATGCGATGTGCGGACAACGATTTGTCTAAGTTTGACATGAAATATAAAAATAAATACGGAATTGTGGATACATGACGTACACATAGGGTGATAGAATAGGACCAGAACTTCTGTATTATACCACCCAAGTTACCGTAAAAACTTAGGTTTTGGAAATATGGCTGATTAAAGTAGTCGCATTGAGATGTGCGGACAGCGATTTGTCAAAGTATGACATGAAAAATAAAATAAATACGGAAGTGTGCCAACATTACGTACACGTAGGGTGATAGAATAGGACCAGAACTTCTGTATTATACCACCCAATTTACCGTAAAAACTTAGGTTTTGGAAATATAGCTGATTAAAGTAGTCGCATTGAGATGTGCGGACAGAGATTTGTCGAAGTTTGACACGAAATATAAAAAAAATACGGAGGTGTGCCAACATGACGTACACATAGGATGATAGAATAGGTCCAGAACTTTAGTACTATACCACCCAAGTTACCTTAAAAACTTAGGTTTTGGAAATATGGGTGATTTAATTAGTCGCTATGCGATGTGCGGACAACGATTTGTCTAAGTATGACATGAAATATAATAATAAATACGGAGGTGTGCCAACATTACGTACACGTAGGATGATAGAATAGGACCAGAACTTCTGTATTATACCACCCAAGTTACCGTAAAAACTTAGGTTTTGGAAATATGGCTGATTAAAGTAGTCGCATTGAGATGTGCGGACAGCGATTTGTCAAAGTATGACATGAAAAATAAAATAAATACGGAAGTGTGCCAACATGACGTACACATAGGATGATAGAATAGGTCCTGAAATTTAGTATTATACCACCCAAGTTACATTAAAAACTTAGGTTTTGGAAATATGGGTGATTAAATTAGTCGCTATGCGATGTGCGGACAACGATTTGTCTAAGTTTGACATGATATATAAAAATAAATACGGAATTGTGGATACATGACGTACACATAGGGTGATAGAATGGGACCAGAACTTCTGTATTATACCACCCAAGTTACCGTAAAAACTTAGGTTTTGGAAATACGGGTGATTAAAATAGTCGCTTTGGATGTGTGGACAGCGATCCACCTAAGTTTGACATAAAATATAAAATAAATACGGCAGTGTGTCAGCATGACGTACACGTAGGATGAAAGAATAGGACCAGAACTTTAGTACTATACCACCCAAGTTACCTTAAAAACTTAGGTTTTGGAAATATGGGTGATTAAATTAGTCGCTATGCGATGTGCGGACAACGATTTGTCTAAGTATGACATGAAATATAATAATAAATACGGAGGTGTGCCAACATTACGTACACGTAGGGTGATAGAATAGGACCAGAACTTCTGTATCATACCACCCAAGTTACAGTAAAAACTTAGGTTTTGGAAATATGGCTGATTAAAGTAGTCGCATTGAGATGTGCGGACAGAGATTTGTCGAATTTTGACACGAAATATAAAAAAATACGGGATGTGCCAACATGACGTACACATAGGATGATAGAATAGGTCCAGAACTTTAGTACTATACCACCCAAGTTAACTTAAAAACTTAGGTTTTGGAAATACGGGTGATTAAAATAGTCGCTTTGGATGTGTGGACAGTGATCCACCTAAGTTTGACATAAAATATAAAATAAATACGGCAGTGTGTCAGCATGACGTACACTTAGGGTGATGAAATAGGACCAGAACTTCTGTATTATACCACCCAAGTTACCGTAAAAACTTAGGTTTTGGAAATGTGGCTGATTAAAGTAGTCGCATTGAGATGTGCGGACAGCGATTTGTCAAAGAATGACATGAAAAATAAAATAAATACGGAAGTGTGCCAACATGACGTACACATAGGATGATAGAATAGGTCCTGAAATTTAGTATTATACCACCCAAGTTACCTTAAAAACTTAGGTTTTGGAAATATGGGTGATTAAATTAGTCGCTATGCGATGTGCGGACAACGATTTGTCTAAGTTTGACATGAAATATAAAAATAAATACGGAATTGTGGATACATGACGTACACATAGGGTGATAGAATAGGACCAGAACTTCTCTATTATACCACCCAAGTTACCGTAAAAACTTAGGTTTTTGAAATATGTGTGATTAAATTAGTCGCTATGCGATGTGCGGACAACGATTTGTCTAAGTTTGACATGAAATATAAAAATAAATACGGAATTTTGGATACATGACGTACACATTGGGTGATAGAATAGGATTAAAACTATATTATTATACCACTCAGGTTACCGTCAAAACTTAGGTTTTGGAAATACGGGTGATTAAAATAGTCGCTTTGGATGTGTGGACAGCGATCCACCTAAGTTTGACATAAAATATAAAATAAATACGGCAGTGTGTCAGCATAACGTACACGTAGGATGAAAGAATAGGACCAGAACTTTAGTACTATACCACCCAAGTTACCTTAAAAACTTAGGTTTTGGAAATTTGGGTGAATAAATTAGTTGCTATGCGATGTGCGGACAACGATTTGTCTAAGTATGACATGAAATATAATAATAAATACGGAGTTGTGCCAACATTACTTACACGTAGGGTGATAAAATAGGACCAGAACCTCTGTATTATACCACCCAAGTTACCGTAAAGACTTAGGTTTTGGAAATATGGCTGATTAAAGTAGTCGCATTGAGATGTGCGGACAGCGATTTGTCAAAGTATGACATGAAAAATAAAATAAATACGGAAGTGTGCCAACATGACGTACACATAGGATGATAGAATAGGTCCTGAAATTTAGTATTATACCACCCAAGTTACCTTAAAAACTTAGGTTTTGGAAATATGGGTGATTAAATTAGTCGCTATGCGATGTGTGGACAACGATTTGTCTAAGTTTGACATGAAATATAAAAATAAATACGGAATTGTGGATACATGATGTACACATAGGGTGATAGAATAGGACCAGAACTTCTGTATTATACCACCCAAGTTACCGTAATAACTTAGGTTTTGGAAATATGGGTGATTAAATTAGTCGCTATGCGATGTGCGGACAACGATTTGTCTAAGTTTGACATGAAATATAAAAATAAATACGGAATTTTGGATACATGACGTACACATTGGGTGATAGAATAGGACCAGAACTTCTGTATTATACCACCCAAGTTACCGTAAAAACTTAGGTTTTGGAAATATGGCTGATTAAAGTAGTCGCATTGAGATGTGCGGACAGAGATTTGTCGAAGTTTGACACGAAATATAAAAAAATACGGAGGTGTGCCAACATGACGTACACATAGGATGATAGAATAGGTCTAGAACTTTAGTACTATACCACCCAAGTTACCTTAAAAACTTAGGTTTTGGAAATATGGGTGATTAAATTAGTCGCTACGCGATTGTGCGGACAACGATTTGTCTAAGTTTGACATGAAATATAAAAATAAATACGGAATTGTGGATACATGACGTACACATAGGGTGATAGAATAGGACCAGAACTTCTCTATTATACCACCCAAGTTACCGTAAAAACTTAGGTTTTTGAAATATGGGTGATTAAATTAGTCGCTATGCGATGTGCGGACAACGATTTGTCTAAGTTTGACATGAAATATAAAAATAAATACGGAATTTTGGATACATGACGTACACATTGGGTGATAGAATAGGATTAAAACTATATTATTATACCACTCAGGTTACCGTCAAAACTTAGGTTTTGGAAATACGGGTGATTAAAATAGTCGCTTTGGATGTGTGGACAGCGATCCACCTAAGTTTGACATAAAATATAAAATAAATACGGCAGTGTGTCAGCATAACGTACACGTAGGATGAAAGAATAGGACCAGAACTTTAGTACTATACCACCCAAGTTACCTTAAAAACTTAGGTTTTGGAAATTTGGGTGAATAAATTAGTTGCTATGCGATGTGCGGACAACGATTTGTCTAAGTATGACATGAATTATAATAATAAATATGGAGTTGTGCCAACATTACTTACACGTAGGGTGATAAAATAGGACCAGAACCTCTGTATTATACCACCCAAGTTACCGTAAAAACTTAGGTTTTGGAAATATGGCTGATTAAAGTAGTCGCATTGAGATGTGCGGACAGCGATTTGTCAAAGTATGACATGAAAAATAAAATAAATACGGAAGTGTGCCAACATGACGTACACATAGGATGATAGAATAGGTCCTGAAATTTAGTATTATACCACCCAAGTTACCTTAAAAACTTAGGTTTTGGAAATATGGGTGATTAAATTAGTCGCTATGCGATGTGCGGACAACGATTTGTCTAAGTTTGACATGAAATATAAAAATAAATACGGAATTGTGGATACATGATGTACACATAGGGTGATAGAATAGGACCAGAACTTCTGTATTATACCACCCAAGTTACCGTAATAACTTAGGTTTTGGAAATATGGGTGATTAAATTAGTCGCTATGCGATGTGCGGACAACGATTTGTCTAAGTTTGACATGAAATATAAAAATAAATACGGAATTTTGGATACATGACGTACACATTGGGTGATAGAATAGGACCAGAACTTCTGTATTATACCACCCAAGTTACCGTAAAAACTTAGGTTTTGGAAATATGGCTGATTAAAGTAGTCGCATTGAGATGTGCGGACAGAGATTTGTCGAAGTTTGACACGAAATATAAAAAAATACGGAGGTGTGCCAACATGACGTACACATAGGATGATAGAATAGGTCCAGAACTTTAGTACTATACCACCCAAGTTACCTTAAAAACTTAGGTTTTGGAAATATGGGTGATTAAATTAGTCGCTAGCGATTGTGCGGACAACGATTTGTCTAAGTTTGACATTAAATATAAAAATAAATACGGAATTGTGGATACATGACGTACACATAGGGTGATAGAATAGGACCGGAACTTCTGTATTATACCACCCAAGTTACCGTAAAAACTTAGGTTTTGGAAATATGGCTGATTAAAGTAGTCGCATTGAGATGTGCGGACAGCGATTTGTCAAAGTATTACATAAAATATAAAATAAATACGGCAGTGTGTCAGCATGACGTACACGTAGGATGAAAGAATAGGACCAGAACTTTAGTACTATACCACCCAAGTTACCTTAAAAACTTAGGTTTTGGAAATATGGGTGATTAAATTAGTCGCTATGCGATGTGCGGACAACGATTTGTCTAAGTATGACATGAAATATAATAATAAATATGGAATTGTGGATACATGACGTACACATAGGGTGATAGAATAGGACCAGAACTTCTGTATTATACCACCCAAGTTACCGTAAAAACTTAGGTTTTGGAAATATGGGTGATTAAATTAGTCGCTATGCGATTTGCGGACAACGATTTGTCTAAGTTTGACAGAAATATAAAAATAAATACGGAATTTTGGATACATGACGTACACATTGGGTGATAGAATAGGATTAGAACTATATTATTATACCACTCAGGTTACCGTCAAAACTTAGGTTTTGGAAATACGGGTGATTAAATTTGTCGCTTTGCGATGTGCGGACAACGATTTGTCTAAGTATGACATGAAATATAATAATAAATACGGAGGTGTGCCAACATTACGTACACGTAGGGTGATAGAATAGGACCAGAACTTTAGTACTATACCACCCAAGTTACCTTAAAAACTTAGGTTTTGGAAATATGGGTGATTAAATTAGTCGCTATGCGATGTGCGGACAACGATTTGTCTAAGTTTGACATGAAATATAAAAATAAATACGGAATTGTGGATACATGACGTACACATAGGGTGATAGAATAGGACCAGAACTTCTCTATTATACCACCCAAGTTACCGTAAAAACTTAGGTTTTGGAAATACGGGTGATTAAAATAGTCGCTTTGGATGTGTGGAAAGCGATCCACAGAAGTTTGACATAAAATATAAAATAAATACGGCAGTGTGTCAGCATAACGTACACGTAGGATGAAAGAATAGGACCAGAACTTTAGTACTATACCACCCAAGTTACCTTAAAAACTTAGGTTTTGGAAATATGGGTGATTAAATTAGTTGCTATGCGATGTGCGGACAACGATTTGTCTAAGTATGACATGAAATATAATAATAAATACGGAGGTGTGCCAACATTACGTACACGTAGGGTGATAGAATAGGACCAGAACTTCTGTATTATACCACCCAACTTACCGTAAAAACGTAGGTTTTGGAAATATGGCTGATTAAAGTAGTCGCATTGAGATGTGCGGACAGCGATTTGTCAAAGTATGACATGAAAAATAAAATAAATACGGAAGTGTGCCAACATGACGTACACATAGGATGATAGAATAGGTCCTGAAATTTAGTATTATACCACCCAAGTTACCTTAAAAACTTAGGTTTTGGAAATATGGGTGATTAAATTAGTCGCTATGCGATGTGCGGACAACGATTTGTCTAAGTTTGACATGATATATAAAAATAAATACGGAATTGTGGATACATGACGTATACATAGGGTGATAGAATAGGACCAGAACTTCTGTATTATAACACCCAAGTTACCGTAAAAACTTAGGTTTTGGAAATATGGGTGATTAAATTAGTCGCTATGCGATGTGCGGACAACGATTTGTCTAAGTTTGACATGAAATATAAAAATAAATACGGAATTTTGGATACATGACGTACACATAGGGTGATAGAATAGGACCGGAACTTCTGTATTATACCACCCAAGTTACCGTAAAAACTTAGGTTTTGGAAATATGGCTGATTAAAGTAGTCGCATTGAGATGTGCGGGCAGCGATTTGTCAAAGAATGACATAAAATATAAAATAAATACCGCAGTGTGTCAGCATGACGTACACGTAGGAT
The DNA here is from genome assembly GCA_035578135.1 of Flexamia atlantica. Classification (NCBI taxonomy): domain Eukaryota; kingdom Metazoa; phylum Arthropoda; class Insecta; order Hemiptera; family Cicadellidae; genus Flexamia; species Flexamia atlantica. Next base: position 66,826 of record JAQJVK010000278.1, read on the forward strand.
GAAAGAATAGGACCAGAACTTTAGTACTATACCACCCAAGTTACCTTAAAAACTTAGGTTTTGGAAATATGGGTGATTAAATTAGTCGCTATGCGATGTGCGGACAACGATTTGTCTAAGTTTGACATGAAATATAAAAATAAATACGGAATTTTGGATACATGACGTACACATAGGGTGATAGAATAGGACCGGAACCTAGTTAGTTACCTTAAAAACTTAGGTTTTGAAAATATGGGTGATTAAATTAGTCGCTATGCGATGTGCGGACAACGATTTGTCTAAGTATGACATGAAATATAATAATAAATACGGAGGTGTGCCAACATTACGTACACGTAGGGTGATAGAATAGGACCAGAACTTCTGTATTATACCACCCAAGTTACAGTAAAAACTTAGGTTTTGGAAATATGGCTGATTAAAGTAGTCGCATTGAGATGTGCGGACAGAGATTTGTCGAAGTTTGACACGAAATATAAAAAAAATACGGAGGTGTGCCAACATGACGTACACATAGGATGATAGAATAGGTCCAGAACTTTAGTACTATACCACCCAAGTTACCTTAAAAACTTAGGTTTTGGAAATACGGGTGATTAAAATAGTCGCTTTGGATGTGTGGACAGTGATCCACCTAAGTTTGACATAAAATATAAAATAAATACGGCAGTGTGTCAGCATGACGTACACTTAAGGTGATGAAATAGGACCAGAACTTCTGTATTATACCACCCAAGTTACCGTAAAAACTTAGGTTTTGGAAATGTGGCTGATTAAAGTAGTCGCATTGAGATGTGCGGACAGCGATTTGTCAAAGTATGACATGAAAAATAAAATAAATACGGAAGTGTGCCAACATGACGTACACATAGGATGATAGAATAGGTCCTGAAATTTAGTATTATACCACCCAAGTTACCTTAAAAACTTAGGTTTTGGAAATATGGGTGATTAAATTAGTCGCTATGCGATGTGCGGACAACGATTTGTCTAAGTTTGACATGAAATATAAAAATAAATACGGAATTGTGGATACATGACGTACACATAGGGTGATAGAATAGGACCAGAACTTCTGTATTATACCACCCAAGTTACCGTAAAAACTTAGGTTTTGGAAATATGGGTGATTAAATTAGTCGCTACGCGATTGTGCGGACAACGATTTGTCTAAGTTTGACATGAAATATAAAAATAAATACTGAATTGTGGATACATGACGTACACATAGGGTGATAGAATAGGACCGGAACTTCTGTATTATACCACCCAAGTTACCGTAAAAACTTAGGTTTTGGAAATATGGCTGATTAAAGTAGTCGCATTGAGATGTGCGGACAGCGATTTGTCAAAGTATGACATAAAATATAAAATAAATACGGCAGTGTGTCAGCATGACGTACACGTAGGATGAAAGAATAGGACCAGAACTTTAGTACTATACCACCCAAGTTACCTTAAAAACTTAGGTTTTGGAAATATGGGTGATTAAATTAGTCGCTATGCGATGTGCGGACAACGATTTGTCTAAGTATGACATGAAATATAATAATAAATACAGAATTGTGGATACATGACGTACACATAGGGTGATAGAATAGGACCAGAACTTCTGTATTATACCACCCAAGTTACCGTAAAAACTTAGGTTTTGGAAATATGGGTGATTAAATTAGTCGCTATGCGATTTGCGGACAACGATTTGTCTAAGTTTGACAGAAATATAAAAATAAATACGGAATTTTGGATACATGACGTACACATTGGGTGATAGAATAGGATTAGAACTATATTATTATACCACTCAGGTTACCGTCAAAACTTAGGTTTTGGAAATACGGGTGATTAAAATAGTCGCTTTGGATGTGTGGACAGCGATCCACCTAAGTTTGACATAAAATATAAAATAAATACGGCAGTGTGTCAGCATGACGTACACGTAGGATGAAAGAATAGGACCAGAACTTTAGTACTATACCACCCAAGTTACCTTAAAAACTTAGGTTTTGGAAATATGGGTGATTAAATTAGTCGCTATGCGATGTGCGGACAACGATTTGTCTAAGTATGACATGAAATATAATAATAAATACGGAGGTGTGCCAACATTACGTACACGTAGGGTGATAGAATAGGACCAGAACTTCTGTAATATACCACCCAAGTTACCGTAAAAACCTAGGTTTTGGAAATACGGGTGATTAAAATAGTCGCTTTGGATGTGTGGACAGCGATCCACCTAAGTTTGACATAAAATATAAAATAAATACGGCAGTGTGTCAGCATGATGTACACGTAGGATGAAAGAATAGTACCAGAACTTTAGTACTATACCACCCAAGTTACCTTAAAAACTTAGGTTTTGGAAATATGGGTGATTAAATTAGTCGCTATGCGATTGTGCGGACAACGATTTGTCTAAGTTTGACATGAAATATAAAAATAAATACGGAATTGTGGATACATGACGTACACATAGGGTGATAGAATAGGACCAGAACTTCTGTATTATACCTCCAAAGTTACCGTAAAAACTTAGGTTTTGGAAATATGGCTGATTAAAGTAGTCGCATTGAGATGTGCGGACAGAGATTTGTCGAAGTTTGACACGAAATATAAAAAAAATACGGAGGTGTGCCAACATGACGTACACATAGGATGATAGAATAGGTCCAGAACTTTAGTACTATACCACCCAAGTTACCTTAAAAACTTAGGTTTTGGAAATATGAATGATTAAATTAGTCGCTATGCGATTGTGCGGACAACGATTTGTCTAAGTTTGACATGAAATATAAAAATAAATACGGAATTGTGGATACATGACGTACACATAGGGTGATAGAATAGGACCAGAACTTCTGTATTATACCACCCAAGTTACCGTAAAAACTTAGGTTTTGGAAATATGGCTGATTAAAGTAGTCGCATTGAGATGTGCGGACAGCGATTTGTCAAAGTATGACATGAAAAATAAAATAAATACGGAAGTGTGCCAACATGACGTACACATAGGATGATAGAATAGGTCCTGAAATTTAGTATTATACCACCCAAGTTACCTTAAAAACTTAGGTTTTGGAAATATGGGTGATTAAATTAGTCGCTATGCGATGTGCGGACGACGATTTGTCTAAGTTTGATGTGAAATATAAAAATAAATACGGAATTTTGGATACATGACGTACACATTGGGTGATAGAATAGGATTAGAACTATATTATTATACCACTCAGGTTACCGTAAAAACTTAGGTTTTGGAAATACGGGTGATTAAAATAGTCGCTTTGGATGTGTGGACAGCGATCCACCTAAGTTTGACATAAAATATAAAATAAATACGGCAGTGTGTCAGCATGACGTACACGTAGGATGAAAGAATAGGACCAGAACTTTAGTACTACACCACCCAAGTTACCTTAAAAACTTAGGTTTTGGAAATATGGGTGATTAAATTAGTCGCTATGCGATGTGCGGACAACGATTTGTCTAAGTATGACATGAAATATAATAATAAATACGGAGGTGTGCCAACATTACGTACACGTAGGGTGATAGAATAGGACCAGAACTTCTGTATTATACCACCCAAGTTACCGTAAAAACTTAGGTTTTGGAAATATGGCTGATTAAAGTAGTCGCATTGAGATGTGCGGACAGAGATTTGTCGAAGTTTGACACGAAATATAAAAAAAATACGGAGGTGTGTCAACATGACGTACACATAGGATGATAGAATAGGTCCAGAACTTTAGTACTATACCACCCAAGTTACCTTAAAAACTTAGGTTTTGGAAATACGGGTGATTAAAATAGTCGCTTTGGATGTGTGGACAGTGATCCACCTAAGTTTGACATAAAATATAAAATAAATACGGCAGTGTGTCAGCATGACGTACACATAGGGTGATGAAATAGGACCAGAACTTCTGTATTATACCACCCAAGTTACCGTAAAAACTTAGGTTTTGGAAATATGGCTGATTAAAGTAGTCGCATTGAGATGTGCGGACAGCGATTTGTCAAAGTATGACATGAAAAATAAAATAAATACGGAAGTGTGCCAACATGACGTACACATAGGATGATAGAATGGGTCCTGAAATTTAGTATTATACCACCCAAGTTACCTTAAAAACTTAGGTTTTGGAAATATGGGTGATTAAATTAGTGGCTATGCGATGTGAGGACAACGATTTGTCTAAGTATGACATGAAATATAATAATAAATACGGAATTGTGGATACATGACGTACACATAGGGTGATAGAATAGGACCAGAACTTCTGTATTATACCACCCAAGTTACCGTAAAAACTTAGGTTTTGGAAATATGGGTGATTAAATTAGTCGCTATGCGATTTGCGGACAACGATTTGTCTAAGTTTGACAGAAATATAAAAATAAATACGGAATTTTGGATACATGACGTACACATTGGGTGATAGAATAGGATTAGAACTATATTATTATACCACTCAGGTTACCGTCAAAACTTAGGTTTTGGAAATACGGGTGATTAAAATAGTCGCTTTGGATGTGTGGACAGCGATCCACCTAAGTTTGACATAAAATATAAAATAAATACGGCAGTGTGTCAGCATGACGTACACGTAGGATGAAAGAATAGGACCAGAACTTTAGTACTATACCACCCAAGTTACCTTAAAAACTTAGGTTTTGGAAATATGGGTGATTAAATTAGTCGCTATGCGATGTGCGGACAACGATTTGTCTAAGTATGACATGAAATATAATAATAAATACGGAGGTGTGCCAACATTACGTACACGTAGGGTGATAGAATAGGACCAGAACTTCTGTATTATACCACCCAAGTTACCGTAAAAACTTAGGTTTTGGAAATATGGCTGATTAAAGTAGTCGCATTGAGATGTGCGGACAGAGATTTGTCGAAGTTTGACACGAAATATAAAAAAATACGGAGGTGTGCCAACATGACGTACACATAGGATGATAGAATAGGTCCAGAACTTTAGTACTATACAACCCAAGTTACCTTAAAAACTTAGGTTTTGGAAATACGGGAGATTAAAATAGTCGCTTTGGATGTGTGGACAGCGATCCACCTAAGTTTGACATAAAATATAAAATAAATACGGCAGTGTGTCAGCATGACGTACACGTAGGATGAAAGAATAGGACCAGAACTTTAGTACTATATCACCCAAGTTACCTTAAAAACTTAGGTTTTGGAAATATGGGTGATTAAATTAGTCGCTATGCGATGTGCGGACAACGATTTGTCTAAGTATGACATGAAATATAATAATAAATACGGAGGTGTGCCAACATTACGTACACGTAGGGTGATAGAATAGGACCAGAACTTCTGTATTATACCACCCAAGTTACCGTAAAAACTTAGGTTTTGGAAATATGGCTGATTAAAGTAGTCGCATTGAGATGTGCGGACAGAGATTTGTCGAAGTTTGACACGAAATATAAAAAAATACGGAGGTGTGCCAAGATGACGTACACATAGGATGATAGAATAGGTCCAGAACTTTAGTACTATACCACCCAAGTTACCTTAAAAACTTAGGTTTTGGAAATACGGGTGATTAAAATAGTCGCTTTGGATGTGTGGACAGCGATCCACCTAAGTTTGACATAAAATATAAAATAAATACGGCAGTGTGTCAGCATGACGTACACGTAGGATGAAAGAATAGGACCAGAACTTTAGTACTATACCACCCAAGTTACCTTAAAAACTTAGGTTTTGGAAATATGGGTGATTAAATTAGTCGCTATGCGATGTGCGGACAACGATTTGTCTAAGTATGACATGAAATATAATAATAAATACGGAGGTGTGCCAACATTACGTACACGTAGGGTGATAGAATAGGACCAGAACTTCTGTATTATACCACCCAAGTTACCGTAAAAACTTAGGTTTTGGAAATATGGCTGATTAAAGTAGTCGCATTGAGATGTGCGGACAGAGATTTGTCGAAGTTTGACACGAAATATAAAAAAATACGGAGGTGTGCCAACATGACGTACACATAGGATGATAGAATAGGTCCAGAACTTTAGTACTATACAACCCAAGTTACCTTAAAAACTTAGGTTTTGGAAATACGGGAGATTAAAATAGTCGCTTTGGATGTGTGGACAGCGATCCACCTAAGTTTGACATAAAATATAAAATAAATACGGCAGTGTGTCAGCATGACGTACACGTAGGATGAAAGAATAGGACCAGAACTTTAGTACTATATCACCCAAGTTACCTTAAAAACTTAGGTTTTGGAAATATGGGTGATTAAATTAGTCGCTATGCGATGTGCGGACAACGATTTGTCTAAGTATGACATGAAATATAATAATAAATACGGAGGTGTGCCAACATTACGTACACGTAGGGTGATAGAATAGGACCAGAACTTCTGTATTATACCACCCAAGTTACCGTAAAAACTTAGGTTTTGGAAATATGGCTGATTAAAGTAGTCGCATTGAGATGTGCGGACAGAGATTTGTCGAAGTTTGACACGAAATATAAAAAAATACGGAGGTGTGCCAAGATGACGTACACATAGGATGATAGAATAGGTCCAGAACTTTAGTACTATACCACCCAAGTTACCTTAAAAACTTAGGTTTTGGAAATACGGGTGATTAAAATAGTCGCTTTGGATGTGTGGACAGCGATCCACCTAAGTTTGACATAAAATATAAAATAAATACGGCAGTGTGTCAGCATGACGTACACGTAGGATGAAAGAATAGGACCAGAACTTTAGTACTATACCACCCAAGTTACCTTAAAAACTTAGGTTTTGGAAATATGGGTGATTAAATTAGTCGCTATGCGATGTGCGGACAACGATTTGTCTAAGTATGACATGAAATATAATAATAAATACGGAGGTGTGCCAACATTACGTACACGTAGGGTGATAGAATAGGACCAGAACTTCTGTATTATACCACCCAAGTTACCGTAAAAACTTAGGTTTTGGAAATATGGCTGATTAAAGTAGTCGCATTGAGATGTGCGGACAGAGATTTGTCGAAGTTTGACACGAAATATAAAAAAATACGGAGGTGTGCCAACATGACGTACACATAGGATGATAGAATAGGTCCAGAACTTTAGTACTATACCACCCAAGTTACCTTAAAAACTTAGGTTTTGGAAATATGGGTGATTAAATTAGTCGCTATGCGATGTGCGGACAACGATTTGTCTAAGTTTGAGATGAAATATAAAAATAAATACAAAATTGTGGATACATGACGTACACATAGGGTGATAGAATAGGACCAGAACTTCTGTATTATACCACCCAAGTTACCGTAAAAACTTAGGTTTTGGAAATATGGGTGATTAAATTAGTCGCTATGCGATGTGCGGACAACGATTTGTCTAAGTTTGACATGAAATATAAAAATAAATACGGAATTTTGGATACATGACGTACACATTGGGTGATAGAATAGGATTAGAACTATATTATTATACCACTCAGGTTACCGTCAAAACTTAGGTTTTGGAAATACGGGTGATTAAAATAGTCGCTTTGGATGTGTGGACAGTGATCCACCTAAGTTTGACATAAAATATAAAATAAATACGGCAGTGTGTCAGCATGACGTACACGTAGGGTGATGAAATAGGACCAGAACTTCTGTATTATACAACCCAAGTTACCTTAAAAACTTAGGTTTTGGAAATATGGGTGATTAAATTAGTCGCTATGCGATGTGCGGACAACGATTTGTCTAAGTTTGACATGAAATATAAAAATAAATACGGAATTGTGGATACATGACGTACACATAGGGTGATAGAATAGGACCAGAACTTCTGTATTATACCACCCAAGTTACCGTAAAAACTTAGGTTTTGGAAATATGGCTGATTAAAGTAGTCGCATTGAGATGTGCGGACAGCGATTTGTCAAAGTATGACATGAAAAATAAAATAAATACGGAAGTGTGCCAACATGACGTACACATAGGATGAAAGGATAGGACCAGAACTTTAGTACTATACCACCCAAGTTACCATAAAAACTTAGGTTTTGGAAATATGGGTGATGAAATTAGTCGCTATGCGATGTGCGGACAACGATTTGTCTAATTTTGACATGAAATATAAAAATAAATACGGAATTGTGGATACATGACGTACACATAGGGTGATAGAATAGGACCAGAACTTCTGTATTATACCACCCAAGTTACCGTAAAAACTTAGGTTTTGGATATATGGGTGATTAAATTAGTCGCTATGCGATGTGCGGACAACGATTTGTCTAAGTATGACATGAAATATAATAATAAATACGGAGGTGTGCCAGCATTACGTACACGTAAGGTGATAGAATAGGACCAGAACATCTGTATTATACCACCCAAATTACCGTAAAAACTTAGGTTTTGGAAATATGGCTGATTCAATTAGTCGCTATGCGATGTGCGGACAACGATTTGTCGAAGTTTGACACGAAATATAAAAAAAATACGGAGGTGTTCCAACATGACGTACACATAGGATGATAGAATAGGTCCAGAACTTTAGTACTATACCACCCAAGTTACCGTAAAAACTTAGGTTTTGGAAATATGGCTGATTAAAGTAGTCGCTATGCGATGTGCGGACAGCGATTTGTCTAAGTTTGACATGAAATATAAAAATAAATACGGAATTGTGGATACATGACGTACACATAGGGTGATAGAATAGGACCAGAACTTCTGTATTATACCACCCAAGTTACCGTAAAAACTTAGGTTTTGGAAATATGGCTGATTAAATTAGTCGCTATGCGATGTGCGGACAACGATTTGTCTAAGTTTGACATGAAATATAAAAATAAATACGGAATTGTGGATACATGACGTACACATAGGGTGATAGAATAGGACCAGAACTTCTGTATTATACCACCCAAGTTACCGTAAAAACTTAGGTTTTGGAAATATGGCTGATTAAAGTAGTCGCATTGAGATGTGCGGACAGCGATTTGTCAAAGTATGACATGAAAAATAAAATAAATACGGAAGTGTGCCAACATGACGTACACATAGGATGAAAGGATAGGACCAGAACTTTAGTACTATACCACCCAAGTTACCATAAAAACTTAGGTTTTGGAAATATGGGTGATTAAATTAGTCGCTATGCGATGTGCGGACAACGATTTGTCTAATTTTGACATGAAATATAAAAATAAATACGGAATTGTGGATACATGACGTACACATAGGGTGATAGAATAGGACCAGAACTTCTGTATTATACCACCCAGGTTACCGTAAAAACTTAGGTTTTGGATATATGGGTGATTAAATTAGTCGCTATGCGATGTGCGGACAACGATTTGTCTAAGTATGACATGAAATATAATAATAAATACGGAGGTGTGCCAGCATTACGTACACGTAGGGTGATAGAATAGGACCAGAACTTCTGTATTATACCACCCAAGTTACCGTAAAAACTTAGGTTTTGGAAATATGGGTGATTAAATTAGTCGCTATGCGATGTGCGGACAACGATTTGTCGAAGTTTGATACGAAATATAAAAAAATACGGAGGTGTGCCAACATGACGTACACATAGGATGATAGAATAGGTCCAGAACTTTAGTACTATACCACCCAAGTTACCGTAAAAACTTAGGTTTTGGAAATATGGCTGATTAAAGTAGTCGCTATGCGATGTGCGGACAGCGATTTGTCTAAGTTTGACATGAAATATAAAAATAAATACGGAATTGTGGATACATGACGTACACATAGGGTGATAGAATAGGACCAGAACTTCTGTATTATACCACCCAAGTTACCGTAAAAACTTAGGTTTTGGAAATATGGGTGATTAAATTAGTCGCTATGCGATGTGCGGACAACGATTTGTCTAAGTTTGACATGAAATATTAAAGTAAATACGGAATTGTGGATACATGACGTACACATAGGGTGATAGAATAGGACCAGAACGTCTGTATTATACCACCCAAGTTACCGTAAAAACTTACGTTTTGGAAATATGGGTGATTAAATTAGTCGCTATGCGATGTGCGGACAACGATTTGTCTAAGTATGACATGAAATATAATAATAAATACGGAGGTGTGCCAACATTACGTACACGTAGGGTGATAGAATAGGACCAGAACTTCTGTATTATACCACCCAAGTTACCGTTTAAACTTAGGTTTTGGAAATATGGCTGATTAAAGTAGTCGCATTGAGATGTGCGGACAGAGATTTGTCGAAGTTTGACACGAAATATAAAAATAAATACGGAGGTGTGCCAACATGACGTACACATAGGATGATAGAATAGGTCCAGAACTTTAATACTATACCACCCAAGTTACCTTAAAAACTTATGTTTTGGAAATATGGGTGATTAAATTAGTCGCTATGCGATGTGCGGACAACGATTTGTCTAAGTATGACATGAAATATAATAATAAATACGGAGGTGTGCCAACATGACGTACACATAGGGTGATAGAATAGGACCAGAACTTCTGTATTATACCACCCAAGTTACCGTAAAAACTTAGGTTTTGGAAATATGGCTGATTAAAGTAGTCGCATTGAGATGTGCGGACAGCGATTTGTCTAAGTTTGACATGATATATGAAAAAATACGGAAGTGTGCCAACATGACGTACACGTAGGATGAAAGAATAGGACCAGAAATTTAGTATTATACCACCCAAGTTACCGTAAAAACTTAGGTTTTGGAAATATGGGTGATTAAAGTAGTCGCATTGAGATGTGCGGACAGCGATTTGTCAAAGTATGACATGAAAAATAAAATAAATACGGAAGTGTGCCAACATGACGTACACATAGGATGATAGAATAGGTCCTGAAATTTAGTATTATACCACCCAAGTTACCTTAAAAACTTAGGTTTTGGAAATATGGGTGATTAAATTAGTCGCTATGCGATGTGCGGACAACGATTTGTCAAAGTATGACATGAAATATAAAAATAAATACGGAATTGTGGATACATGACGTACACGTAGGGTGATAGAATAGGACAAGAACTTCTGTATTATACCACCCAAGTTACCGTAAAAACCTAGGTTTTGGAAATATGGCTGATTAAAGTAGTCGCATTGAGATGTGCGGAGAGCGATTTGTCAAAGTATGACATGAAAAATAAAATAAATACGGAAGTGTGCCAACATGACGTACACATAGGATGATAGAATAGGTCCTATAAATTTAGTATTATACCACCCTAGTTACCTTAAAAACTTAGGTTTTGGAAATATGGTCGATTAAATTAGTCGCTATGCGATGTGCGGACAACGATTTGTCTAAGTTTGACATGAAATATAAAAATAAATACGGAATTGTGGATACATGACGTACACGTAGGGTGATAGAATACCACCCAAGTTACCGTAAAAACTTAGGTTTTGGAAATATGGCTGATTAAAGTAGTTGCATTGAGATGTGCGGACAGCGATTTGTCAAAGTATGACATGAAAAATAAAATAAATACGGAAGTGTGCCAACATTAAGTACACGTAGGGTGATAGAATAGGACCAGAACTTCTGTATTATACCACCCAAGTTACCGTAAAAACTTAGGTTTTGGAAATATGGCTGATTAAAGTAGTCGCATTGAGATGTGCGGACAGCGATTTGTCAAAGTATGACATGAAAAATAAAATAAATACGGAAGTGTGCCAACATGACGTACACATAGGATGATAGAATAGGTCCTGAAATTTAGTATTATACCACCCAAGTTACCTTAAAAACTTAGGTTTTGGAAATATGGGTGATTAAATTAGTCGCTATGCGATGTGCGGACACGATTTGTCTAAGTTTGACATGAAATATAAAAATAAATACGGAATTGTGGATACATGACGTACACATAGGGTGATAGAATAGGACCAGAACTTCTGTATTATACCACCCAAGTTACCGTAAAAACTTAGGTTTTGGAAATATGGCTGATTAAAGTAGTCGCATTGAGATGTGCGGACAGCGATTTGTCAAAGTATGACATGAAAAATAAAATAAATACGGAAGTGTGCCAACATGACGTACACATAGGATGAAAGAATAGGACCAGAACTTTAGTACTATACCACACAAGTTACCGTAAAAACTTAGGTTTTGGAAATATGGCTGATTAAAGTAGTCGCTATGCGATGTGCGGACAGCGATTTGTCTAAGTTTGACATGAAATATAAAAATAAATACGGAATTGTGGATACATGACGTACACATAGGGTGATAGAATAGGACCAGAACTTCTGTATTATACCACCCAAGTTACCGTAAAAACTTAGGTTTTTTAAATATGGGTGATTAAATTAGTCGCTATGCGATGTGCGGACAGAGATTTGTCGAAGTTTGACACGAAATATAAAAATAAATACGGAGGTGTTCCAACATGACGTACACATAGGATGATAGAATAGGTCCAGAACTTTAATACTATACCACCCAAGTTACCTTAAAAACTTAGGTTTTGGAAATATGGGTGATTAAATTAGTCGCTATGCGATGTGCGGACAACGATTTGTCTAAGTATGACATGAAATATAATAATAAATACGGAGGTGTGCCAACATGACGTACACATAGGGTGATAGAATAGGACCAGAACTTCTGAATTATACCACCCAAGTTACCGTAAAAACTTAGGTTTTGGAAATATGGCTGATTAAAGTAGTCGCATTGAGATGTGCGGACAGCGATTTGTCTAAGTTTGACATGAAATATAAAAATAAATACGGAGGGGTGCCAACATGACGTACACATAGGATGATAGAATAGGTCCAGAACTTTAGTACTATACCACCCAAGTTACCGTAAAAACTTAGGTTTTGGAAATATGGGTGATTAAATTAGTCGCTATGCGATGTGCGGACAACGATTTGTCTAAGTTTGACATGAAATATAAAAATAAATACGGAGGTGTGCCAACATTACGTACACGTAGGGTGATAGAATAGGACCAGAACTTCTGTATTATACCACCCAAGTTACCGTAAAAACTTAGGTTTTGGAAATATGGGTGATTAAATTAGTCGCTATGCGATGTGCGGACAACGATTTGTCTAAGTATGACATGAAAAATAAAATAAATACGGAAGTGTGCCAACATGACGTACACATAGGATGATAGAATAGGTCCTGAAATTTAGTATTATTTCACCCAAGTTACCTTAAAAACTTAGGTTTTGGAAATATGGGTGATTAAATTAGTCGCTATGCGATGTGCGGACAACGATTTGTCTAAGTTTGACATGAAATATAAAAATAAATACGGAATTGTGGATACATGACGTACACATAGGGTGATAGAATAGGACCAGAACTTCTGTATTATACCACCCAAGTTACCGTAAAAACTTAGGTTTTTTAAATATGGGTGATTAAATTAGTCGCTATGCGATGTGCGGACAGAGATTTGTCGAAGTTTGACATGAAATATAAAAATAAATACGGAATTGTGGATACATGACGTACACATAGGGTGATAGAATAGGACCAGAACTTCTGTATTATACCACCCAAGTTACCGTAAAAACTTAGGTTTTGGAAATATGGGTGATTAAATTAGTCGCTATGCGATGTGCGGACAACGATTTGTCTAAGTTTGACATGAAATATAAAAAGTAAATACGGAATTGTGGATACATGACGTACACATAGGGTGATAGAATAGGACCAGAACGTCTGTATTATACCACCCAAGTTACCGTAAAAACTTACGTTTTGGAAATATGGGTGATTAAATTAGTCGCTATGCGATGTGCGGACAACGATTTGTCTAAGTATGACATGAAATATAATAATAAATACGGAGGTGTGCCAACATTACGTACACGTAGGGTGATAGAATAGGACCAGAACTTCTGTATTATACCACCCAAGTTACCGTTTAAACTTAGGTTTTGGAAATATGGCTGATTAAAGTAGTCGCATTGAGATGTGCGGACAGAGATTTGTCGAAGTTTGACACGAAATATAAAAATAAATACGGAGGTGTGCCAACATGACGTACACATAGGATGATAGAATAGGTCCAGAACTTTAATACTATACCACCCAAGTTACCTTAAAAACTTATGTTTTGGAAATATGGGTGATTAAATTAGTCGCTATGCGATGTGCGGACAACGATTTGTCTAAGTATGACATGAAATATAATAATAAATACGGAGGTGTGCCAACATGACGTACACATAGGGTGATAGAATAGGACCAGAACTTCTGTATTATACCACCCAAGTTACCGTAAAAACTTAGGTTTTGGAAATATGGCTGATTAAAGTAGTCGCATTGAGATGTGCGGACAGCGATTTGTCTAAGTTTGACATGAAATATAAAAATAAATACGGAGGTGTGCCAACATTACGTACACGTAGGGTGATAGAATAGGACCAGAACTTCTGTATTATACCACCCAAGTTACCGTAAATACTTAGGTTTTGGAAATATGGGTGATTAAATTAGTCGCAATGCGATGTGCGGACAACGATTTGTCTAAGTATGACATGAAATATAAAAATAAATACGGAATTGTGGATACATGACGTACACATAGGGTGAAAGAATAGGACCAGAACTTTAATACTATACCACCCAAGTTACCTTAAAAACTTAGGTTTTGGAAATATGGGTGATTAAATTAGTCGCTATGCGATGCGCGGACAACGATTTGTCTAAGTAGGACATGAAATTTAATAATAAATACGGAGGTGTGCCAACATGACGTACACATAGGGTGATAGAATAGGACCAGAACTTCTGTATTATACCACCCAAGTTACCGTAAAAACTTAGGTTTTGGAAATATGGGTGATTAAATTAGTCGCTATGCGATGTGCGGACAACAATTTGTCGAAGTTTGACACGAAATATAAAAAAAATACGGAGGTGTGCCAACATGACATACACATAGGATGATAGAAGAGGTCCAGAACTTTAATACTATACCACCCAAGTTACCTTAAAAACTTATGTTTTGTAAATATGGGTGATTAAATTAGTCGCTATGCGATGTGCGGACAACGATTTGTCTAAGTATGACATGAAATATAATAATAAATACGGAGGTGTGCCAACATGACGTACACATAGGGTGATAGAATAGGACCAGAACTTCTGTATTATACCACCCAAGTTACCGTAAAAACTTGGGTTTTGGAAATATGGCTGATTAAAGTAGTCGCATTGAGATGTGCGGACAGCGATTTGTCTAAGTTTGACATGATATATGAAAAAATACGGAAGTGTGCCAACATGACGTACACGTAGGATGAAAGAATAGGACCAGAAATTTAGTATTATACCACCCAAGTTACCGTAAAAACTTAGGTTTTGGAAATATGGCTGATTAAAGTAGTCGCATTGAGATGTGCGGACAGCGATTTGTCAAAGTATGACATGAAAAATAAAATAAATACGGAAGTGTGCCAACATGACGTACACATAGGATGATAGAATAGGTCCTGAAATTTAGTATTATACCACCCAAGTTACCTTAAAAACTTAGGTTTTGGAAATATGGGTGATTAAATTAGTCGCTATGCGATGTGCGGACAACGATTTGTCAAAGTATGACATGAAATATAAAAATAAATACGGAATTGTGGATACATGACGTACACGTAGGGTGATAGAATAGGACAAGAACTTCTGTATTATACCACCCAAGTTACCGTAAAAACTTAGGTTTTGGAAATATGGCTGATTAAAGTAGTCGCATTGAGATGTGCGGACAGCGATTTGTCAAAGTATGACATGAAAAATAAAATAAATACGGAAGTGTGCCAACATGACGTACACATAGGATGATAGAATAGGTCCTATAAATTTAGTATTATACCACCCTAGTTACCTTAAAAACTTAGGTTTTGGAAATATGGTCGATTAAATTAGTCGCTATGCGATGTGCGGACAACGATTTGTCTAAGATTGACATGAAATATAAAAATAAATACGGAATTGTGGATACATGACGTACACGTAGGGTGATAGAATAGGACCAGAACTTCTGTATTATACCACCCAAGTTACCGTAAAAACTTAGGTTTTGGAAATATGGCTGATTAAAGTAGTTGCATTGAGATGTGCGGACAGCGATTTGTCAAAGTATGACATGAAAAATAAAATAAATACGGAAGTGTGCCAACATTAAGTACACGTAGGGTGATAGAATAGGACCAGAACTTCTGTATTATACCACCCAAGTTACCGTAAAAACTTAGGTTTTGGAAATATGGCTGATTAAAGTAGTCGCATTGAGATGTGCGGACAGCGATTTGTCAAAGTATGACATGAAAAATAAAATAAATACGGAAGTGTGCCAACATGACGTACACATAGGATGATAGAATAGGTCCTGAAATTTAGTATTATACCACCCAAGTTACCTTAAAAACTTAGGTTTTGGAAATATGGGTGATTAAATTAGTCGCTATGCGATGTGCGGACACGATTTGTCTAAGTTTGACATGAAATATAAAAATAAATACGGAATTGTGGATACATGACGTACACATAGGGTGATAGAATAGGACCAGAACTTCTGTATTATACCACCCAAGTTACCGTAAAAACTTAGGTTTTGGAAATATGCCTGATTAAAGTAGTCGCATTGAGATGTGCGGACAGCGATTTGTCAAAGTATGACATGAAATATAAAAATAAATACGGAATTGTGGATACATGACGTACACATAGGGTGATAGAATAGGACCAGAACTTCTGTATTATACCACCCAAGTTACCGTAAAAACTTAGGTTTTTTAAATATGGGTGATTAAATTAGTCGCTATGCGATGTGCGGACAGAGATTTGTCGAAGTTTGACACGAAATATAAAAATAAATACGGAGGTGTTCCAACATGACGTACACATAGGATGATAGAATAGGTCCAGAACTTTAATACTATACCACCCAAGTTACCTTAAAAACTTAGGTTTTGGAAATATGGGTGATTAAATTAGTCGCTATGCGATGTGCGGACAACGATTTGTCTAAGTATGACATGAAATATAATAATAAATACGGAGGTGTGCCAACATGACGTACACATAGGGTGATAGAATAGGACCAGAACTTCTGTATTATACCACCCAAGTTACCGTAAAAACTTAGGTTTTGGAAATATGGCTGATTAAAGTAGTCGCATTGAGATGTGCGGACAGCGATTTGTCTAAGTTTGACATGAAATATAAAAATAAATACGGAGGTGTGCCAACATGACGTACACATAGGATGATAGAATAGGTCCAGAACTTTAGTACTATACCACCCAAGTTACCGTAAAAACTTAGGTTTTGGAAATATGGGTGATTAAATTAGTCGCTATGCGATGTGCGGACAACGATTTGTCTAAGTTTGTCATGAAATATAAAAATAAATACGGAGGTGTGCCAACATTACGTACACGTAGGGTGATAGAATAGGACCAGAACTTCTGTATTATACCACCCAAGTTACCGTAAAAACTTAGGTTTTGGAAATATGGGTGATTAAATTAGTCGCTATGCGATGTGCGGACAACGATTTGTCTAAGTATGACATGAAAAATAAAATAAATACGGAAGTGTGCCAACATGACGTACACATAGGATGATAGAATAGGTCCTGAAATTTAGTATTATTTCACCCAAGTTACCTTAAAAACTTAGGTTTTGGAAATATGGGTGATTAAATTAGTCGCTATGCGATGTGCGGACAACGATTTGTCTAAGTTTGACATGAAATATAAAAATAAATACGGAATTGTGGATACGTGACGTACACATAGGGTGATAGAATAGGACCAGAACTTCTGTATTATACCACCCAAGTCACCAAAAAAACTTAGGTTTTGGAAATATGGGTGATTAAATTAGTCGCTATGCGATCTGCGGACAACGATTTGTCTTACTTTAACATGAAATATAAAAATAAATACGGAATTGTGGATACATGACGTACACATAGGGTGATAGAATAGGACCAGAACTTCTGTATTATACCATTCAAGTTACCGTAAAAACTTAGTTTTTGGAAATATGGGTGATTAAATTAGTTTATGCGATGTGCGGACAACGATTTGTCGAAGTTTGACACGAAATATAAAAAAAATACGGAGGTGTGCCAACATGACATACACATAGGATGATAGAATAGGTCCAGAACTTTAGTACTATACCACCCAAGTTACCGTAAAAACTTAGGTTTTGGAAATATGGGTGATTAAATTAGTCGCTATGCGATTTGCGGACAACGATTTGTCTAAGTTTGACATGAAATATAAAAATAAATACGGAGGTGTTCCAACATTACGTACACGTAGGGTGATAGAATAGGACCAGAACTTCTGTATTATACCACCCAAGTTACCGTAAAAACTTAGGTTTTGGAAATATGGGTGATTAAATTAGTCGCTATGCGATGTGCGGACAACGATTTGTCTAAATATGACATGAAAAATAAAATAAATACGGAAGTGTGCCAACATGACGTACACATAGGATGATAGAATAGGTCCTGAAATTTAGTATTATTTCACCCAAGTTACCTTAAAAACTTAGGTTTTGGAAATATGGGTGATTAAATTAGTCGCTATGCGATGTGCGGACAACGATTTGTCTAAGTTTGACATGAAATATAAAAATAAATACGGAATTGTGGATACGTGACGTACACATAGGGTGATAGAATAGGACCAGAACTTCTGTATTATACCACCCAAGTTACCGTAAAAACTTAGGTTTTGGAAATATGGCTGATTAAAGTAGTCGCATTGAGATGTGCGGACAGCGATTTGTCTAAGTTTGACATGAAATATGAAAAAAATACGGACGTGTGCCAACATGACGTACACGTAGGATGAAAGAATAGGACCAGAAATTTAGTATTATACCACCCAAGTTACCGTAAAAACTTAGGTTTTGGAAATATGGGTGATTAAAGTAGTCGCATTGAGATGTGCGGACAGCGATTTGTCAAAGTATGACATGAAAAATAAAATAAATACGGAAGTGTGCCAACATGACGTACATATAGGATGATACAATAGGTCCTGAAACTTAGTATTATACCACCCAAGTTACCTTAAAAACTTAGGTTTTGGAAATATGGGTGATTAAATTAGTCGCTATGCGATGTGCGGACAACGATTTGTCAAAGTATGACATGAAATATAAAAATAAATACGGAATTGTGGATACATGACGTACACGTAGGGTGATAGAATAGGACAAGAACTTCTGTATTATACCACCCAAGTTACCGTAAAAACTTAGGTTTTGGAAATATGGCTGATTAAAGTAGTCGCATTGAGATGTGCGGACAGCGATTTGTCAAAGTATGACATGAAAAATAAAATAAATACGGAAGTGTGCCAACATGACGTACACATAGGATGATAGAATAGGTCCTGAAATTTAGTATTATACCACCCAAGTTACCTTAAAAACTTAGGTTTTGGAAATATGGGCGATTAAATTAGTCGCTATGCGATGTGCGGACAACGATTTGTCTAAGTTTGAGATGAAATATAAAAATAAATACAAAATTGTGGATACATGACGTACACATAGGGTGATAGAATAGGACCAGAACTTCTGTATTATACCACCCAAGTTACCGTAAAAACTTAGGTTTTGGAAATATGGGTGATTAAATTAGTCGCTATGCGATGTGCGGACAACGATTTGTCTAAGTTTGACATGAAATATAAAAATAAATACGGAATTTTGGATACATGACGTACACATTGGGTGATAGAATAGGATTAGAACTATATTATTATACCACTCAGGTTACCGTCAAAACTTAGGTTTTGGAAATACGGGTGATTAAAATAGTCGCTTTGGATGTGTGGACAGTGATCCACCTAAGTTTGACATAAAATATAAAATAAATACGGCAGTGTGTCAGCATGACGTACACGTAGGGTGATGAAATAGGACCAGAACTTCTGTATTATACAACCCAAGTTACCGTAAAAACTTAGGTTTTGGAAATATGGGTGATTAAATTAGTCGCTATGCGATGTGCGGACAACGATTTGTCTAAGTTTGACATGAAATATAAAAATAAATACGGAATTATGGATACATGACGTACACATAGGGTGATAGAATAGGACCAGAACTTCTGTATTATACCACCCAAGTTACCGTAAAAACTTAGGTTTTGGAAATATGGCTGATTAAAGTAGTCGCATTGAGATGTGCGGACAGCGATTTGTCAAAGTATGACATGAAAAATAAAATAAATACGGAAGTGTGCCAACATGACGTACACATAGGATGAAAGGATAGGACCAGAACTTTAGTACTATACCACCCAAGTTACCATAAAAACTTAGGTTTTGGAAATATGGGTGATTAAATTAGTCGCTATGCGATGTGCGGACAACGATTTGTCTAATTTTGACATGAAATATAAAAATAAATACGGAATTGTGGATACATGACGTACACATAGGGTGATAGAATAGGACCAGAACTTCTGTATTATACCACCCAAGTTACCGTAAAAACTTAGGTTTTGGATATATGGGTGATTAAATTAGTCGCTAAGCGATGTGCGGACAACGATTTGTCTAAGTATGACATGAAATATAATAATAAATACGGAGGTGTGCCAGCATTACGTACACGTAGGGTGATAGAATAGGACCAGAACATCTGTATTATACCACCCAAGTTACCGTAAAAACTTAGGTTTTGGAAATATGGCTGATTAAATTAGTCGCTATGCGATGTGCGGACAACGATTTGTCGAAGTTTGACACGAAATATAAAAAAAATACGGAGGTGTGCCAACATGACGCACACATAGGATGATAGAATAGGTCCAGAACTTTAGTACTATACCACCCAAGTTACCGTAAAAACTTAGGTTTTGGAAATATGGCTGATTAAAGTAGTCGCTATGCGATGTGCGGACAGCGATTTGTCTAAGTTTGACATGAAATATAAAAATAAATACGGAATTGTGGATACATGACGTACACATAGGGTGATAGAATAGGACCAGAACTTCTGTATTATACCACCCAAGTTACCGTAAAAACTTAGGTTTTGGAAATATGGGTGATTAAATTAGTCGCTATGCGATGTGCGGACAACGATTTGTCTAAGTTTGACATGAAATTTAAAAATAAATACGGAATTGTGGATACATGACGTACACATAGGGTGATAGAATAGGACCAGAACTTCTGTATTATACCACCCAAGTTACCGTAAAAACTTAGGTTTTGGAAATATGGCTGATTAAAGTAGTCGCATTGAGATGTGCGGACAGCGATTTGTCAAAGTATGACATGAAAAATAAAATAAATACGGAAGTGTGCCAACATGACGTACACATAGGATGAAAGGATAGGACC
The DNA here is from genome assembly GCA_035578135.1 of Flexamia atlantica. NCBI lineage: Eukaryota > Metazoa > Arthropoda > Insecta > Hemiptera > Cicadellidae > Flexamia > Flexamia atlantica. The sequence goes on from JAQJVK010000278.1 coordinate 88,215, forward strand.
AGAACTTTAGTACTATACCACCCAAGTTACCATAAAAACTTAGGTTTTGGAAATATGGGTGATTAAATTAGTCGCTATGCGATGTGCGGACAACGATTTGTCTAATTTTGACATGAAATATAAAAATAAATACGGAATTGTGGATACATGACGTACACATAGGGTGATAGAATAGGACCAGAACTTCTGTATTATACCACCCAAGTTACCGTAAAAACTTAGGTTTTGGATATATGGGTGATTAAATTAGTCGCTATGCGATGTGCGGACAACGATTTGTCTAAGTATGACATGAAATATAATAATAAATACGGAGGTGTGCCAGCATTACGTACACGTAGGGTGATAGAATAGGACCAGAACTTCTGTATTATACCACCCAAGTTACCGTAAAAACTTAGGTTTTGGAAATATGGCTGATTAAATTAGTCGCTATGCGATGTGCGGACAACGATTTGTCGAAGTTTGACACGAAATATAAAAAAAATACGGAGGTGTGCCAACATGACGTACACATAGGATGATAGAATAGGTCCAGAACTTTAGTACTATACCACCCAAGTTACCGTAAAAACTTAGGTTTTGGAAATATGGCTGATTAAAGTAGTCGCTATGCGATGTGCGGACAGCGATTTGTCTAAGTTTGACATGAAATATAAAAATAAATACGGAATTGTGGATACATGACGTACACATAGGGTGATAGAATAGGACCAGAACTTCTGTATTATACCACCCAAGTTACCGTAAAAACTTAGGTTTTGGAAATATGGGTGATTAAATTAGTCGCTATGCGATGTGCGGACAACGATTTGTCTAAGTTTGACATGAAATATTAAAGTAAATACGGAATTGTGGATACATGACGTACACATAGGGTGATAGAATAGGACCAGAACTTCTGTATTATACCACCCAAGTTACCGTAAAAACTTACGTTTTGGAAATATGGGTGATTAAATTAGTCGCTATGCGATGTGCGGACAACGATTTGTCTAAGTATGACATGAAATATAATAATAAATACGGAGGTGTGCCAACATTACGTACACGTAGGGTGATAGAATAGGACCAGAACTTCTGTATTATACCACCCAAGTTACCGTAAAAACTTAGGTTTTGGAAATATGGCTGATTAAAGTAGTCGCATTGAGATGTGCGGACAGAGATTTGTCGATGTTTGACACGAAATATAAAAATAAATACGGAGGTGTGCCAACATGACGTACACATAGGATGATAGAATAGGTCCAGAACTTTAATACTATACCACCCAAGTTACCTTAAAAACTTATGTTTTGGAAATATGGGTGATTAAATTAGTCGCTATGCGATGTGCGGACAACGATTTGTCTAAGTATGACATGAAATATAATAATAAATACGGAGGTGTGCCAACATGACGTACACATAGGGTGATAGAAAAGGACCAGAACTTCTGTATTATACCACCCAAGTTACCGTAAAAACTTAGGTTTTGGAAATATGGCTGATTAAAGTAGTCGCATTTTGATGTGCGGACAGCGATTTGTCTAAGTTTGACATGAAATATAAAAATAAATACGGAGGTGTGCCAACATTACGTACACGTAGGGTGATAGAATAGGACCAGAACTTCTGTATTATACCACCCAAGTTACCGTAAATACTTAGGTTTTGGAAATATGGGTGATTAAATTAGTCGCAATGCGATGTGCGGACAACGATTTGTCTAAGTATGACATGAAATATAAAAATAAATACGGCATTGTGGATACATGACGTACACATAGGGTGAAAGAATAGGACCAGAACTTTAATACTATACCACCCAAGTTACCTTAAAAACTTAGGTTTTGGAAATATGGGTGATTAAATTAGTCGCTATGCGATGTGCGGACAACGATTTGTCTAAGTAGGACATGAAATTTAATAATAAATACGGAAGTGTGCCAACATGACGTACACATAGGGTGATAGAATAGGACCACAACTTCTGTATTATACCACCCAAGTTACCGTAAAAACTTAGGTTTTGGAAATATGGGTGATTAAATTAGTCGCTATGCGATGTGCGGACAACAATTTGTCGAAGTTTGACACGAAATATAAAAAAAATACGGAGGTGTGCCAACATGACATACACATAGGATGATAGAATAGGTCCAGAACTTTAGTACTATACCACCCAAGTTACCGTAAAAACTTAGGTTTTGGAAATATGGCTGATTAAAGTAGTCGCATTGAGATGTGCGGACAGCGATTTGTCTAAGTTTGACATGATATATGAAAAAAATACGGAAGTGTGCCAACATGACGTACACGTAGGATGAAAGAATAGGACCAGAAATTTAGTATTATACCACCCAAGTTACCGTAAAAACTTAGGTTTTGGAAATATGGGTGATTAAAGTAGTCGCATTGAGATGTGCGGACAGCGATTTGTCAAAGTATGACATGAAAAATAAAATAAATACGGAAGTGTGCCAACATGACGTACACATAGGATGATAGAATAGGTCCTGAAATTTAGTATTATACCACCCAAGTTACCTTAAAAACTTAGGTTTTGGAAATATGGGTGATTAAATTAGTCGCTATGCGATGTGCGGACAACGATTTGTCAAAGTATGACATGAAATATAAAAATAAATACGGAATTGTGGATACATGACGTACACGTAGGGTGATAGAATAGGACAAGAACTTCTGTATTATACCACCCAAGTTACCGTAAAAACTTAGGTTTTGGAAATATGGCTGATTAAAGTAGTCGCATTGAGATGTGCGGACAGCGATTTGTCAAAGTATGACATGAAAAATAAAATAAATACGGAAGTGTGCCAACATGACGTACACATAGGATGATAGAATAGGTCCTATAAATTTAGTATTATACCACCCTAGTTACCTTAAAAACTTAGGTTTTGGAAATATGGGTGATTAAATTAGTCGCTATGCGATGTGCGGACAACGATTTGTCTAAGTTTGACATGAAATATAAAAATAAATACGGGATTGTGGATACATGACGTACACGTAGGATGATAGAATAGGACCAGAACTTCTGTATTATACCACCCAAGTTACCGTAAAAACTTAGGTTTTGGAAATATGGCTGATTAAAGTAGTTGCATTGAGATGTGCGGACAGCGATTTGTCAAAGTATGACATGAAAAATAAAATAAATACGGAAGTGTGCCAACATTAAGTACACGTAGGGTGATAGAATAGGACCAGAACTTCTGTATTATACCACCCAAGTTACCGTAAAAACTTAGGTTTTGGAAATATGGCTGATTAAAGTAGTCGCATTGAGATGTGCGGACAGCGATTTGTCAAAGTATGACATGAAAAATAAAATAAATACGGAAGTGTGCCAACATGACGTACACATAGGATGATAGAATAGGTCCTGAAATTTAGTATTATACCACCCAAGTTACCTTAAAAACTTAGGTTTTGGAAATATGGGTGATTAAATTAGTCGCTATGCGATGTGCGGACACGATTTGTCTAAGTTTGACATGAAATATAAAAATAAATACGGAATTGTGGATACATGACGTACACATAGGGTGATAGAATAGGACCAGAATTTCTGTATTATACCACCCAAGTTACCGTAAAAACTTAGGTTTTGGAAATATGGGTGATTAAATTAGTCGCTATGCGATGTGCGGACAACGATTTGTCTAAGTTTGACATGAAATATAAAAATAAATACGGAAATGTGGATACATGACGTACACATAGGGTGATAGAATAGGACCAGAACTTCTGTATTATACCACCCAAGTTACCGTAAAAACTTAGGTTTTGGAAATATGGCTGATTAAAGTAGTCGCATTGAGATGTGCGGACAGCGATTTGTCAAAGTATGACATGAAAAATAAAATAAATACGGAAGTGTGCCAACATGACGTACACATAGGATGAAAGAATAGGACCAGAACTTTAGTACTATACCACCCAAGTTACCATAAAAACTTAGGTTTTGGAAATATGGGTGATTAATTTAGTCGCTATGCGATGTTCGGACAACGATTTGTCTAAGTTTGACATGAAATATAATAATAAATACGGAGGTGTGCCAACATTACGTACACGTAGGGTGATAGAATAGGACCAGAACTTCTGTATTATACCACCCAAGTTACCGTAAAAACTTAGGTTTTGGAAATATGGCTGATTAAATAAGTCGCTATGCGATGTGCGGACAACGATTTGTCGAAGTTTGACACGAAATATAAAAAAAATACGGAGGTGTGCCAACATGACGTACACATAGGATGATAGAATAGGTCCAGAACTTTAGTACTATACCACACAAGTTACCGTAAAAACTTAGGTTTTGGAAGTATGGCTGATTAAAGTAGTCGCTATGCGATGTGCGGACAGCGATTTGTCTAAGTTTGACATGAAATATAAAAATAAATACGGAATTGTGGATACATGACGTACACATAGGGTGATAGAATAGGACCAGAACTTCTGTATTATACCACCCAAATTACCGTAAAAACTTAGGTTTTTTAAATATGGGTAATTAAATTAGTCGCTATGCGATGTGAGGACAACGATTTGTCTAAGTTTGACATGGAATATAAAAATAAATACGGAATTGTGGATACATGACGTACACATAGGGTGATAGAATAGGACCAGAACTTCTGTATTATACCACCCAAGTTACCGTAAAAACTTAGGTTTTGGAAATATGGGTGATTAAATTAGTCGCTATGCGATGTGCGGACAACGATTTGTCTAAGTATGACATGAAATATAATAATAAATACGGAGGAGTGCCAACATTACGTACACTTAGGGTGATAGAATAGGACCAGAACTTCTGTATTATACAGCCCAAGTTACCGTAAAAACTTAGGTTTTGGAAATATGGCTGATTAAAGTAGTCGCATTGAGATGTGCGGACAGAGATTTTTCGAAGTTTGACACGAAATATAAAAATAAATACGGAGGTGTGCCAACATGACGTACACATAGGATGGTAGAATAGGTCCAGAACTTTAATACTATACCACCCAAGTTACCTTAAAAACTTAGGTTTTGGAAATATGGGTGATTAAATTAGTCGCTATGCGATGTGCGGACAACGATTTGTCTAAGTATGACATGAAATATAATAATAAATACGGAGGTGTGCCAACATGACGTACACATAGGGTGATAGAATAGGACCAGAACTTCTGTATTATACCACCCAAGTTACCGTAAAAACTTAGGTTTTGGAAATATGGCTGATTAAAGTAGTCGCATTGAGATGTGCGGACAGCGATTTGTCTAAGTTTGACATGAAATATAAAAATAAATACGGAGGTGTGCCAACATGACGTACACATAGGATGATAGAATAGGTCCAGAACTTTAGTACTATACCACCCAAGTTACCGTAAAAACTTAGGTTTTGGAAATATGGGTGATTAAATTAGTCGCTATGCGATGTGCGGACAACGATTTGTCTAAGTTTGACATGAAATATAAAAATAAATACGGAGGTGTGCCAACATTACGTACACGTAGGGTGATAGAATAGGACCAGAACTTCTGTATTATACCACCCAAGTTACCGTATAAACTTAGGTTTTGGAAATATGGGTGATTAAATTAGTCGCTATGCGATGTGCGGACAACGATTTGTCTAAGTATGACATGAAAAATAAAATAAATACGGAAGTGTGCCAACATGACGTACACATAGGATGATAGAATAGGTCCTGAAATTTAGTATTATACCACCCAAGTTACCATAAAAACTTAGGTTTTGGAAATATGGGTGATTAAAGTAGTCGCATTGATATGTGCGGACAGCGATTTGTCAAAGTATGACATGAAAAATAAAATAAATACGGAAGTGTGCCAACATGACGTACACATAGGATGATAGAATAGGTCCTGAAATTTAGTATTATTTCACCCAAGTTACCTTAAAAACTTAGGTTTTGGAAATATGGGTGATTAAATTAGTCGCTATGCGATGTGCGGACAACGATTTGTCTAAGTTTGACATGAAATATAAAAATAAATACGGAATTGTGGATACGTGACGTACACATAGGTTGATAGAATAGGACCAGAACTTCTGTATTATACCATTCAAGTTACCGTAAAAACTTAGGTTTTGGAAATATGGGTGATTAAATTAGTTTATGCGATGTGCGGACAACGATTTGTCGAAGTTTGACACGAAATATAAAAAAAATACGGAGGTGTGCCAACATGACATACACATAGGATGATAGAATAGGTCCAGAACTTTAGTACTATACCACCCAAGTTACCGTAAAAACTTAGGTTTTGGAAATATGGCTGATTAAAGTAGTCGCATTGAGATGTGCGGACAGCGATTTGTCTAAGTTTGACATGAAATATGAAAAAAATACGGACGTGTGCCAACATGACGTACACGTAGGATGAAAGAATAGGACCAGAAATTTAGTATTATACCACCCAAGTTACCGTAAAAACTTAGGTTTTGGAAATATGGGTGATTAAATTAGTCGCTATGCGATGTGCGGACAACGATTTGTCAAAGTATGACATGAAATATAAAAATAAATACGGAATTGTGGATACATGACGTACACGTAGGGTGATAGAATAGGACAAGAACTTCTGTATTATACCACCCAAGTTACCGTAAAAACTTAGGTTTTGGAAATATGGCTGATTAAAGTAGTCGCATTGAGATGTGCGGACAGCGATTTGTCAAAGTATGACATGAAAAATGAAATAAATACGGAAGTGTGTCAACATGACGTACACATAGGATGATAGAATAGGACCAGAACTTCTGTATTATACCACCCAAGTTACCTTAAAAACTTAGGTTTTGGAAATATGGGTGATTAAATTAGTCGCTATGCGATGTGCGGACAACGATTTGTCTTAGTTTGACATGAAATATAAAAATAAATACGGAATTTTGGATACATGACGTACACATTGGGTGATAGAATAGGATTAGAACTATATTATTATACCACTCAGGTTACCGTCAAAACTTAGGTTTTGGAAATACGGGTGATTAAAATAGTCGCTATGCGATGTGCGGACAACGATTTGTCTAAGTATGACATGAAATATAAAAATAAATACGGAATTGTGGATACATTACGTACACGTAGGGTGATAGAATAGGACCAGAACTTCTGTATTATACCACCCAAGTTACCTTAAAAACTTAGTTTTTGGATATATGGGTGATTAAATTAGTCGCTATGTGATGTATGGACAACGATTTGTCTAAGTTTGACATGAAATATAAAAATAAATACGGAATTGTGGATACATGACGTACACATAGGGTGATAGAATAGGACCATAACTATAGTATTATACCACTCAGGTTATCCGAAAAACTTAGGTTTTGGAAATATGGGTAATTAAAATAGTCGCTTTGGATGTGTGGACAGCGATCCGCCTAGGTTTGACATGAAATATAAAATAAATACGCGAGTGTGCCAACAAGACGTACACATAGGGTGATAGAATAGGACCAGAACTTCTGTATTATACCACCCAAGTTACCGTAAAAACTTGGGTTTTGGAAATATGGCTGATTAAAGTAGTCGCATTGAGATGTGCGGACAGAGATTTGTCGAAGTTTGACACGAAATATAAAAAAAATACGGAGGTGTGCCAACATGACGTACACATAGGATGATAGAATAGGTCCAGAACTTTAGTACTATACCACCCAAGTTACCTTATAAACTTAGGTTTTGGAAATATGGGTGATTAAAGTAGTCGCATTGAGATGTGCGGACAGTGATCCACCAAAGTTTGACATAAAATATAAAATAAATACGGCAGTGTGTCAGCATGACGTACACGTAGAGTGATGAAATAGGACCAGAACCTCTGTATTATACCACCCAAGTTACCTTAAAAACTTAGGTTTTGGAAATACGGGTGATTAAAATAGTCGCTTTGGATGTGTGGACAGCGATCCACCTAGGTTTGACATAAAATATAAAATAAATACGGCAGTGTGTCAGCATGACGTACACGTAGGATGAAAGAATAGGACCAGAACTTTAGTACTGTACCACCCAAGTTACCTTAAAAACTTAGGTTTTGGAAATATGGGTGATTAAATTAGTCGCTATGCGATGTGCGGACAACGATTTGTCTAAGTTTGACATGAAATATAAAAATAAATACGGAATTGTGGATACATGACGTACACATAGGGTGATAGAATAGGACCAGAATTTCTGTATTATACCACCCAAGTTACCGTAAAAACTTAGGTTTTGGAAATATGGGTGATTAAATTAGTCGCTATGCGATGTGCGGACAACGATTTGTCTAAGTTTGACATGAAATATAAAAATAAATACGGAAATGTGGATACATGACGTACACATAGGGTGATAGAATAGGACCAGAACTTCTGTATTATACCACCCAAGTTACCGTAAAAACTTAGGTTTTGGAAATATGGCTGATTAAAGTAGTCGCATTGAGATGTGCGGACAGCGATTTGTCAAAGTATGACATGAAAAATAAAATAAATACGGAAGTGTGCCAACATGACGTACACATAGGATGAAAGAATAGGACCAGAACTTTAGTACTATACCACCCAAGTTACCATAAAAACTTAGGTTTTGGAAATATGGGTGATTAATTTAGTCGCTATGCGATGTTCGGACAACGATTTGTCTAAGTTTGACATGAAATATAATAATAAATACGGAGGTGTGCCAACATTACGTACACGTAAGGTGATAGAATAGGACCAGAACTTCTGTATTATACCACCCAAGTTACCGTAAAAACTTAGGTTTTGGAAATATGGCTGATTAAATAAGTCGCTATGCGATGTGCGGACAACGATTTGTCGAAGTTTGACACGAAATATAAAAAAAATACGGAGGTGTGCCAACATGACGTACACATAGGATGATAGAATAGGTCCAGAACTTTAGTACTATACCACACAAGTTACCGTAAAAACTTAGGTTTTGGAAGTATGGCTGATTAAAGTAGTCGCTATGCGATGTGCGGACAGCGATTTGTCTAAGTTTGACATGAAATATAAAAATAAATACGGAATTGTGGATACATGACGTACACATAGGGTGATAGAATAGGACCAGAACTTCTGTATTATACCACCCAAATTACCGTAAAAACTTAGGTTTTTTAAATATGGGTAATTAAATTAGTCGCTATGCGATGTGAGGACAACGATTTGTCTAAGTTTGACATGGAATATAAAAATAAATACGGAATTGTGGATACATGACGTACACATAGGGTGATAGAATAGGACCAGAACTTCTGTATTATACCACCCAAGTTACCGTAAAAACTTAGGTTTTGGAAATATGGGTGATTAAATTAGTCGCTATGCGATGTGCGGACAACGATTTGTCTAAGTATGACATGAAATATAATAATAAATACGGAGGAGTGCCAACATTACGTACACTTAGGGTGATAGAATAGGACCAGAACTTCTGTATTATACAGCCCAAGTTACCGTAAAAACTTAGGTTTTGGAAATATGGCTGATTAAAGTAGTCGCATTGAGATGTGCGGACAGAGATTTGTCGAAGTTTGACACGAAATATAAAAATAAATACGGAGGTGTGCCAACATGACGTACACATAGGATGGTAGAATAGGTCCAGAACTTTAATACTATACCACCCAAGTTACCTTAAAAACTTAGGTTTTGGAAATATGGGTGATTAAATTAGTCGCTATGCGATGTGCGGACAACGATTTGTCTAAGTATGACATGAAATATAATAATAAATACGGAGGTGTGCCAACATGACGTACACATAGGGTGATAGAATAGGACCAGAACTTCTGTATTATACCACCCAAGTTACCGTAAAAACTTAGGTTTTGGAAATATGGCTGATTAAAGTAGTCGCATTGAGATGTGCGGACAGCGATTTGTCTAAGTTTGACATGAAATATAAAAATAAATACGGAGGTGTGCCAACATGACGTACACATAGGATGATAGAATAGGTCCAGAACTTTAGTACTATACCACCCAAGTTACCGTAAAAACTTAGGTTTTGGAAATATGGGTGATTAAATTAGTCGCTATGCGATGTGCGGACAACGATTTGTCTAAGTTTGACATGAAATATAAAAATAAATACGGAGGTGTGCCAACATTACGTACACGTAGGGTGATAGAATAGGACCAGAACTTCTGTATTATACCACCCAAGTTACCGTATAAACTTAGGTTTTGGAAATATGGGTGATTAAATTAGTCGCTATGCGATGTGCGGACAACGATTTGTCTAAGTATGACATGAAAAATAAAATAAATACGGAAGTGTGCCAACATGACGTACACATAGGATGATAGAATAGGTCCTGAAATTTAGTATTATACCACCCAAGTTACCATAAAAACTTAGGTTTTGGAAATATGGGTGATTAAAGTAGTCGCATTGATATGTGCGGACAGCGATTTGTCAAAGTATGACATGAAAAATAAAATAAATACGGAAGTGTGCCAACATGACGTACACATAGGATGATAGAATAGGTCCTGAAATTTAGTATTATTTCACCCAAGTTACCTTAAAAACTTAGGTTTTGGAAATATGGGTGATTAAATTAGTCGCTATGCGATGTGCGGACAACGATTTGTCTAAGTTTGACATGAAATATAAAAATAAATACGGAATTGTGGATACGTGACGTACACATAGGGTGATAGAATAGGACCAGAACTTCTGTATTATACCATTCAAGTTACCGTAAAAACTTAGGTTTTGGAAATATGGGTGATTAAATTAGTTTATGCGATGTGCGGACAACGATTTGTCGAAGTTTGACACGAAATATAAAAAAAATACGGAGGTGTGCCAACATGACATACACATAGGATGATAGAATAGGTCCAGAACTTTAGTACTATACCACCCAAGTTACCGTAAAAACTTAGGTTTTGGAAATATGGCTGATTAAAGTAGTCGCATTGAGATGTGCGGACAGCGATTTGTCTAAGTTTGACATGAAATATGAAAAAAATACGGACGTGTGCCAACATGACGTACACGTAGGATGAAAGAATAGGACCAGAAATTTAGTATTATACCACCCAAGTTACCGTAAAAACTTAGGTTTTGGAAATATGGGTGATTAAATTAGTCGCTATGCGATGTGCGGACAACGATTTGTCAAAGTATGACATGAAATATAAAAATAAATACGGAATTGTGGATACATGACGTACACGTAGGGTGATAGAATAGGACAAGAACTTCTGTATTATACCACCTAAGTTACCGTAAAAACTTAGGTTTTGGAAATATGGCTGATTAAAGTAGTCGCATTGAGATGTGCGGACAGCGATTTGTCAAAGTATGACATGAAAAATGAAATAAATACGGAAGTGTGTCAACATGACGTACACATAGGATGATAGAATAGGACCAGAACTTCTGTATTATACCACCCAAGTTACCTTAAAAACTTAGGTTTTGGAAATATGGGTGATTAAATTAGTCGCTATGCGATGTGCGGACAACGATTTGTCTTAGTTTGACATGAAATATAAAAATAAATACGGAATTTTGGATACATGACGTACACATTGGGTGATAGAATAGGATTAGAACTATATTATTATACCACTCAGGTTACCGTCAAAACTTAGGTTTTGGAAATACGGGTGATTAAAATAGTCGCTATGCGATGTGCGGACAACGATTTGTCTAAGTATGACATGAAATATAAAAATAAATACGGAATTGTGGATACATTACGTACACGTAGGGTGATAGAATAGGACCAGAACTTCTGTATTATACCACCCAAGTTACCTTAAAAACTTAGTTTTTGGATATATGGGTGATTAAATTAGTCGCTATGTGATGTATGGACAACGATTTGTCTAAGTTTGACATGAAATATAAAAATAAATACGGAATTGTGGATACATGACGTACACATAGGGTGATAGAATAGGACCATAACTATAGTATTATACCACTCAGGTTATCCGAAAAACTTAGGTTTTGGAAATATGGGTAATTAAAATAGTCGCTTTGGATGTGTGGACAGCGATCCGCCTAGGTTTGACATGAAATATAAAATAAATACGCGAGTGTGCCAACAAGACGTACACATAGGGTGATAGAATAGGACCAGAACTTCTGTATTATACCACCCAAGTTACCGTAAAAACTTGGGTTTTGGAAATATGGCTGATTAAAGTAGTCGCATTGAGATGTGCGGACAGAGATTTGTCGAAGTTTGACACGAAATATAAAAAAAATACGGAGGTGTGCCAACATGACGTACACATAGGATGATAGAATAGGTCCAGAACTTTAGTACTATACCACCCAAGTTACCTTATAAACTTAGGTTTTGGAAATATGGGTGATTAAAGTAGTCGCATTGAGATGTGCGGACAGTGATCCACCAAAGTTTGACATAAAATATAAAATAAATACGGCAGTGTGTCAGCATGACGTACACGTAGAGTGATGAAATAGGACCAGAACCTCTGTATTATACCACCCAAGTTACCTTAAAAACTTAGGTTTTGGAAATACGGGTGATTAAAATAGTCGCTTTGGATGTGTGGACAGCGATCCACCTAGGTTTGACATAAAATATAAAATAAATACGGCAGTGTGTCAGCATGACGTACACGTAGGATGAAAGAATAGGACCAGAACTTTAGTACTATACCACCCAAGTTACCTTAAAAACTTAGGTTTTGGAAAATATGGGTGATTAAATTAGTCGCTATGCGATGTGCGGACAACGATTTGTCTAAGTATGACATGAAATATAATAATAAATACGGAGGTGTGCCAACATTACGTAGACGTAGGGTGATAGAATAGGACCAGAACTTCTGTATTATACCACCCAAGTTACCGTAAAAACTTAGGTTTTGGAAATATGGCTGATTAAAGTAGTCGCATTGAGATGTGCGGACAGAGATTTGTCGAGGTTTGACACGAAATATAAAAAAAATACGGAGGTGTGCCAACATGACGTACACATAGGATGATAGAATAGGTCCAGAACTTTAGTACTATACCACCCAAGTTACCGTAAAAACTTTGGTTTTGGAAATATGGCTGATTAAAGTAGTCGCATTGAGATGTGCGGACAGCTATTTGTCAAAGTATGACATGAAAAATAAAATAAATACGGAAGTGTGCCAACATGACGTACACATAGGATGATAGAATAGGTCCTGAAATTTAGTATTATACCACCCAAGTTACCTTAAAAACTTAGGTTTTGGAAATATGGGTGATTAAATTAGTCGCTATGCGATGTGCGGACAACGATTTGTCTAAGTTTGACATGAAATATAAAAATAAATACGGAATTGTGGATACATGACGTACACATAGGGTGATAGAATAGGACCAGAACTTCTGTATTATACCACCCAAGTTACCGTAAAAACTTAGGTTTTGGAAATATGGGTGATTAAATTAGTCGCTATGCGATGTGCGGACAACGATTTGTCTAAGTTTGACATGAAATATAAAAGTAAATACGGAATTTTGGATACATGACGTACACATTGGGTGATAGAATAGGATTAGAACTATATTATTATACCACTCAGGTTACCGTCAAAACTTAGGTTTTGGAAATACGGGTGATTAAAATAGTCGCTTTGGATGTGTGGACAGCGATCCACCTTTTGACATAAAATATAAAATAAATACGGCAGTGTGTCAGCATGACGTACACGTAGGATGAAAGAATAGGACCAGAACTTCTGTATTATACCACCCAAGTTACCGTAAAAACTTGGGTTTTGGAAATATGGCTGATTAAAGTAGTCGCATTGAGATGTGCGGACAGAGATTTGTCGAAGTTTGACACGAAATATAAAAAAATACGGAGGTGTGGCAACATGACGTACACATAGGATGATAGAATAGGTCCAGAACTTTAGTACTATACCACCCAAGTTACCTTATAAACTTAGGTTTTGGAAATATGGGTGATTAAAGTAGTCGCATTGAGATGTGCGGACAGTGATCCACCTAAGTTTGACATAAAATATAAAATAAATACGAAGTGTGCCAACATGACGTACACATAGGATGATAGAATAGGTCCTGAAATTTAGTATTATACAACCCAAGTTACCTTAATAACTTAGGTTTTGGAAATATGGGTGATTAAATTAGTCGCTATGCGATGTGCGGACAACGATTTGTCTAAGTTTGACATGAAATATAAAAATAAATACGGAATTGTGGATACATTACATACACATAGGATGATAGAATAGGTCCAGAACTTTAGTACTATACCACCCAAGTTACCGTAAAAACTTATGTTTTGGAAATATGGCTGATTAAAGTAGTCGCATTGAGATGTGCGGACAGCGATTTGTCTAAGTTTGACATGAAATATGAAAAAAATACGGAAGTGTGCCAACATGACGTACACGTAGGATGAAAGAATAGGACCAGAAATTTAGTATTATACCACCCAAGTTACCGTAAAAACTTAGGTTTTGGAAATATGGGTGATTAAAGTAGTCGCATTGAGATGTGCGGACAGCGATTTGTCAAAGTATGACATGAAAAATAAAATAAATACGGAAGTGTGCCAACATGACGTACACATAGGATGATAGAATAGGTCCTGAAATTTAGTATTATACCACCCAAGTTACCTTAAAAACTTAGGTTTTGGAAATATGGGTGATTAAATTAGTCGCTATGCGATGTGCGGACAACGATTTGTCTAAGTTTGACATGAAATATAAAAATAAATACGGAATTGTGGATACATGACGTACACGTAGGGTGATAGAATAGGACTAGAACTTCTGTATTATACCACCCAAGTTACCGTATCAACTTAGGTTTTAGAAATATGGCTGATTAAAGTAGTTGCATTGAGATGTGCGGACAGCGATTTGTCAAAGTATGACATGAAAAATAAAATAAATACGGAAGTGTGCCAACATTAAGTACACGTAGGGTGATAGAATAGGACCAGAACTTCTGTATTATACCACACAAGTTACCGTAAAAACTTAGGTTTTGGAAATATGGCTGATTAAAGTAGTCGCATTGAGATGTGCGGACAGAGATTTGTCGAAGTTTGACACGAAATATAAAAAAAATACGGAGGTGTGCTAACATGACGTACACATAGGATGATAGAATAGGTCCAGAACTTTAGTACTATTCCACCCAAGTTACCGTAAAAACTTAGGTTTTGGAAATATGGCTGATTAAAGTAGTCGCATTGAGATGTGCGGACAGCGATTTGTCAAAGTATGACATGAAAAATAAAATAAATACGGAAGTGTGCCAACATGACGTACACATAGGATGATAGAATAGGACCGGAACTTCTGTATTATACCACCCAAGTTACCGTAAAAACTTAGGTTTTGGAAATATGGGTGATTAAATTAGTCGCTATGCGATGTGCGGACAACGATTTGTCTAAGTTTGATATGAAATATAAAAGTAAATACGGAATTTTGGATACATGACGTACACATTGGGTGATAGAATAGGATTAGAACTATATTATTATACCACTCAGGTTACCGTCAAAACTTAGGTTTTGGAAATACGGGTGATTAAAATAGTCGCTTTGGATGTGTGGACAGCGATCCACCTTTTGACATAAAATATAAAATAAATACGGCAGTGTGTCAGCATGACGTACACGTAGGATGAAAGAATAGGACCAGAACTTCTGTATTATACCACCCAAGTTACCGTAAAAACTTGGGTTTTGGAAATATGGCTGATTAAAGTAGTCGCATTGAGATGTGCGGACAGAGATTTGTCGAAGTTTGACACGAAATATAAAAAAAATACGGAGGTGTGCCAACATTACGTACACATAGGGTGATAGAATAGGACCAGAACTTCTGTATTATACCACCCAAGTTACCGTAAAAACTTAGGTTTTTGAAATATGGCTGATTAAAGTAGTCGCATTGAGATGTGCGGACAGAGATTTGTCGAAGTTTGACACGAAATATATAAAAAAAATACGGAGGTGTGCCAACATGACGTACACATAGGATTATAGAATAGGTCCAGAACTTTAGTACTATACCACCCAAGTTACCGTAAAAACTTAGGTTTTGGAAATATGGCTGATTAAAGTAGTCGCATTGAGATGTGCGGATAGCGATTTGTCAAAGTATGACATGAAAAATAAAATAAATACGGAAGTGTGCCAACATGACGTACACATAGGATGATAGAATAGGTGCAGAACTTTAGTACTGTACCACCCAAGTTACCTTAAAAACTTAGGTTTTGGAAATATGGCTGATTAAAGTAGTCGCATTGAGATGTGCGGACAGCGATTTGTCAAAGTATGACATGAAAAATAAAATAAATACAGAAGTGTGCCAACATGACGTACACATAGGATGATAGAATAGGTCCTGAAATTTAGTATTATACCACCCAAGTTACCTTAAAAACTTAGGTTTTGGAAATTTAGGTGATTAAATTAGTCGCTATGCGATGTGCGGACAACGATTTGTCTAAGTTTGACATGAAATATAAAAATAAATACGGAATTGTGGATACATGACGTACACGTAGGGTGATAGAATAGGACCAGAACTTCTGTATTATACCACCCAAGTTACCTTAAAAACTTAGTTTTTGGATATATGGGTGATTAAATTAGTCGCTATGTGATGTATGGACAACGATTTGTCTAAGTTTGACATAAAATATAAAAATAAATACGGAATTGTGTATACATGACGTACACATAGGGTGATAGAATAGGACCATAACTATAGTATTATACCACTCAGGTTATCCGAAAAACTTAGGTTTTGGAAATATGGGTAATTAAAATAGTCGCTTTGGATGTGTGGACAGCGATCCGCCTAAGTTTGACACGAAATATAAAAAAAATACGGAGGTGTGCCAACATGACGTACACATAGGATGATAGAATAGGTCCAGAACTTTAGTACTATACCACCCAAGTTAACTTATAATCTTAGGTTTTGGAAATATGGTTGATTAAAGTAGTCGCATTGAGATGTGCGGACAGTGATCCACCTAAGTTTGACATAAAATATAAAATAAATACGAAGTGTGCCAACATGACGTACACATAGGATGATAAAATAGGTCCTGAAATTTAGTATTATACCACCCAAGTTACCTTAAAAACTTAGGTTTTGGAAATATGGGTGATTAAATTAGTCGCTATGCGATGTGCGGACAACGATTTGTCTAAGTTTGACATGAAATATAAAAATAAATACGGAATTGTGGATACATTACATACACATGGGATGATAGAATAGGTCCAGAACTTTAGTACTATACCACCCAAGTTACCGTAAAAACTTGGGTTTTGGAAATATGGCTGATTAAAGTAGTCGCATTGAGATGTGCGGACAGCGATTTGTCTAAGTTTGACATGAAATATGAAAAAAATACGGAAGTGTGCCAACATGACGTACACGTAGGATGAAAGAATAGGACCAGAAATTTAGTATTATACCACCCAAGTTACCGTAAAAACTTAGGTTTTGGAAATATGGGTGATTAAAGTAGTCGCATTGAGATGTGCGGACAGCGATTTGTCAAAGTATGACATGAAAAATAAAATAAATACGGAAGTGTGCCAACATGACGTACACATAGGATGATAGAATAGGTCCTGAAATTTAGTATTATACCACCCAAGTTACCTTAAAAACTTAGGTTTTGGAAATATGGGTGATTAAATTAGTCGCTATGCGATGTGCGGACAACGATTTGTCAAAGTATGACATGAAATATAAAAATAAATACGGAATTGTGGATACATGACGTACACGTAGGGTGATAGAATAGAACAAGAACTTCTGTATTATACCACCCAAGTTACCGTAAAAACTTAGGTTTTGGAAATATGGCTGATTAAAGTAGTCGCATTGAGATGTGCGGACAGCGATTTGTCAAAGTATGACATGAAAAATAAAATAAATACGGAAGTGTGCCAACATTAAGTACACGTAGGGTGATAGAATAGGACCAGAACTTCTGTATTATACCACCCAAGTTACCGTAAAAACTTAGGTTTTGGAAATATGGGTGATTAAATTAGTCGCTATGCGAGGTGCGGACAACGATTTGTCTAAGTTTGACATGAAATATAAAAATAAATACGGAATTGTGGATACATGACGTACACGTAGGGTGATAGAATAGGACTAGAACTTCTGTATTATACCACCCAAGTTACCGTATCAACTTAGGTTTTGGAAATATGGCTGATTAAAGTAGTTGCATTGAGATGTGCGGACAGCGATTTGTCAAAGTATGACATGAAAAATAAAATAAATACGGAAGTGTGCCAACATTAAGTACACGTAGGGTGATAGAATAGGACCAGAACTTCTGTATTATACCACCCAAGTTACCGTAAAAACTTAGGTTTTGGAAATATGGCTGATTAAAGTAGTCGCATTGAGATGTGCGGACAGCGATTTGTCAAAGTATGACATGAAAAATAAAATAAATACGGAAGTGTGCCAACATGACGTACACATAGGATGATAGAATAGGTCCTGAAATTTAGTATTATACCACCCAAGTTACTTTAAAAACTTAGGTTTTGGAAATACGGGTGATTAAAATAGTCGCTTTGGATGTGTGGACAGTGATCCACCTAAGTTTGACATAAAATATAAAATAAATACGGCAGTGTGTCAGCATGACGTACACGTAGGGTGATGAAATAGGACCAGAACTTCTGTATTATACAACCCAAGTTACCGTAAAAACTTAGGTTTTGGAAATATGGCTGATTAAAGTAGTCGCATTGAGATGTGCGGACAGAGATTTGTCGAAGTTTTACACGAAATATAAAAAAATACGGACGTGTGCCAACATGACGTACACATAGGATGATAGAATAGGTCCAGAACTTTAGTACTATACCACCCAAGTTACCTTAAAAACTTAGGTTTTGGAAATACGGGTGATTAAAATAGTCGCTTTGGATGTGTGGACAGTGATCCACCTAAGTTTGACATAAAATATAAAATAAATACGGCAGTGTGTAGGCATGACGTACACGTAGGGTGATGAAATAGGACCAGAACTTCTGTATTATACCACCCAAGTTACCGTAAAAACTTAGGTTTTGGAAATATGGCTGATTAAAGTAGTCGCATTGAGATGTGCGGACAGCGATTTGTCAAAGTATGACATGAAAAATAAAATAAATACAGAAGTGTGCCAACATGACGTACACATAGGATGATAGAATAGGTCCTGAAATTTAATATTATACCACCCAAGTTACCTTAAAAACTTAGGTTTTGGAAATTTGGGTGATTAAATTAGTCGCTATGCGATGTGCGGACAACGATTTGTCTAAGTTTGACATGAAATATAAATATAAATACGGAACTGTGGATACATGACGTACACATAGGGTGATAGAATAGGACCAGAACTTCTGTATTATACCACCCAAGGTACCGTAAAAACTTAGGTTTTGGAAATATGGCTGATTAAAGTAGTCGCATTGAGATGTGCGGACAGCGATTTGTCAAAGTATGACATGAAAAATAAAATAAATACGGAAGTGTGCCAACATGACGTACACATAGGATGATAGAATAGGTCCTGAAATTTAGTATTATACCACCCAAGTTACCTTAAAACTTAGGTTTTGGAAATATGGGTGATTAAATTAGTCGCTATGCGATGTGCGGACAACGATTTGTCTAAGTATGACATGGAATATAATAATAAATACGGAAGTGTGCCAACATTACGTACATATAGGGTGATAGAATAGCACCAGAACTTCTGTATTATACCACCCAAGTTACCGTAAAAACTTAGGTTTTGGAAATATGGCTGATTAAAGTAGTCGCATTGAGATGTGCGGACAGAGATTTGTCGACGTTTGACACGAAATATAAAAAAAATACGGAGGTGTGCCAACATGACGTACACATAGGATGATAGAATAGGTCCAGAACTTTAGTACTATACCACCCAAGTTACCTTAAAAACTTAGGTTTTGGAAATACGGGTGATTAAAATAGTCGCTTTGGATGTGTGGACAGCGATCCACCTAAGTTTGACATAAAATATAAAATAAATACGGCAGTGTGTCAGCATGACGTACACGTAGGATGAAAGAATAGGACCAGAACTTTAGTACTATACCACCCAAGTTACCTTAAAAACTTAGGTTTTGGAAATATGGGTGATTAAATTAGTCGCTATGCGATGTGCGGACAACGATTTGTCTAAGTATGACATGAAATATAATAATAAATACGGAGGTGTGCCAACATTACGTACACGTAGGGTGATAGAATAGGACCAGAACTTTTGTATTATACCACCCAAGTTACCGTAAAAACTTAGGTTTTGGAAATATGGCCGATTAAAGTAGTCGCATTGAGATGTGCGGACAGAGATTTGTCGAAGTTTGACACGAAATATAAAAACAATACGGAGGTGTGCCAACATGACGTACACATAGGATGATAGAATAGGTCCAGAACTTTAGTACTATACCACCCAAGTTACCTTAAAAACCTAGGTTTTGGAAATACGGGTGATTAAAATAGTCGCTTTGGATGTGTGGACAGTGATCCACCTAAGTTTGACATAAAATATAAAATAAATACGGCAGTGTGTCAGCATGACGTACACGTAGGGTGATGAAATAGGACCAGAACGTCTGTATTATACTCCCAAGTTACCGTAAAAACTTATTTTTTGGAAATATGGCTGATTAAAGTAGTCGCATTGAGATGTGCGGACAGCGATTTGTCAAAGTATGACATGAAAAATAAAATAAATACGGAAGTGTGCCAACATGACGTACACATAGGATGATAGAATAGGTCCTGAAATTTAGTATTATACCACCCAAGTTACCTTAAAAACTTAGGTTTTGGAAATATGGGTGATTAAATTAGTCGCTATGCGATGTGCGGACAACGATTTGTCTAAGTTCGACATGAAATATAAAAATAAATACGGATCTGTGGGTACATGACGTACACATAGAGTGGTAGAATAGGACAAGAACTATAGTGTTACACCCTCAGGTTACCGTTAAAACTTAGGTTTTGGAAATACGGGTGATTAAAATAGTCGCTTTGTATGTGTGGACAGCGATCCACCTTAGTATGACATGAAATATAAAATAAATACGGAAGTGTGTCAACAAGACGTACACATAAAGTGATAGAATAGGACCAGAACTTCTGTATTATACCACCCAAGTTACCGTAAAAACTTAGGTTTTGGAAATATGGCTGATTAAAGTAGTCGCTTTGGATGTGTGGACAGCGATCCGCCTAGGTTTGACAAGAAATATAAAATAAAGACGGAAGTGTGCCAACAAGACGTACACATAGGGTGATAGAATAGGACCAGAACTTCTGTATTGTACCACCCAAGTTACCTTAAAAACTTAGGTTTTGGAAATATGGGTGATTAAATTAGTCGCTATGCGATGTGCGGACAACGATTTGTCTAAGTTTGACATGAAATATAAAAATAAATACGGAATTGTGGATACATGACGTACACATAGGGTGATAGAATAGGACCAGAACCTCTGTATTATACCACCCAAGTTACCGTAAAAACTTAGGTTTTGGAAATATGGCTGATTAAAGTAGTCGCATTGAGATGTGCGGACAGAGATTTGTCGAAGTTTGACACGAAATATAAAAAAAATACGGAGGTGTGCCAACATGACGTACACATTGGGTGATAGAATAGGATTAGAACTATATTATTATACCACTCAGGTTACCGTCAAAACTTAGGTTTTGGAAATACGGGTGATTAAAATAGTCGCTTTTGATGTGTGGACAGCGATCCACCTAAGTTTGACATAAAATATAAAATAAATACGGCAGTGTGTCAGCATGACGTACACGTAGGATGAAAGAATAGGACCAGAACTTTAGTACTATACCACCCAAGTTACCTTAAAAACTTAGGTTTTGGAAATATGGGTGATTAAATTAGTCGCTATGCGATGTGCGGACAACGATTTGTCTAAGTATGACATGAAATATAATAATAAATACGGAGGTGTGCCGACATTACGTACACGTAGGGTGATAGAATAGGACCAGAACTTCTGTATTATACCACCCAAGTTACCGTAAAAACTTAGGTTTTGGGAATATGGCTGATTAAAGTAGTCGCATTGAGATGTGCGGACAGAGATTTGTCGAAGTTTGACACGAAATATAAAAAAAATACGGAGGTGTGCCAACATGACGTACACATAGGATGATAGAATAGGTCCAGAAATTTAGTACTATACCACCCAAGTTACCTTAAAAACTTAGGTTTTGGAAATACGGGTGATTAAAATAGTCGCTTTGGATGTGTGGACAGTGATCCACCTAAGTTTGACATAAAATATAAAATAAATACGGCAGTGTGTCAGCATGACGTACACGTAGGGTGATGAAATAGGACCAGAACTTCTGTATTATACAACCCAAGTTACCGTAAAAACTTAGGTTTTGGAAATATGGCTGATTAAAGTAGTCGCATTGAGATGTGCGGACAGAGATTTGTCGAAGTTTGACACGAAATATAAAAAAAATACGGAGGTGTGCCAACATGACGTACACATAGGATGATAGAATAGGTCCAGAACTTTAGTACTATACCACCCAACTTACCTTAAAAACTTAGGTTTTGGAAATACGGGTGATTAAAATAGTCGCTTTGGATGTGTGGACAGTGATCCACCTAAGTTTGACATAAAATATAAAATAAATACGGCAGTGTGTAGGCATGACGTACACGTAGGGTGATGAAATAGGACCAGAACTTCTGTATTATACCACCCAAGTTACCGTAAAAACTTAGGTTTTGGAAATATGGCTGATTAAAGTAGTCGCATTGAGATGTGCGGACAGCGATTTGTCAAAGTATGACATGAAAAATAAAATAAATACAGAAGTGTGCCAACATGACGTACACATAGGATGATAGAATAGGTCCTGAAATTTAGTATTATACCACCCAAGTTACCTTAAAAACTTAGGTTTTGGAAATTTGGGTGATTAAATTAGTCGCTATGCGATGTGCGGACAACGATTTGTCTAAGTATGACATGAAATATAATAATAAATACGGAAGTGTGCCAACATTACGTACATATAGGGTGATAGAATAGCACCAGAACTTCTGTATTATACCACCCAAGTTACCGTAAAAACTTAGGTTTTGGAAATATGGCTGATTAAAGTAGTCGCATTGAGATGTGCGGACAGAGATTTGTCGAAGTTTGACACGAAATATAAAAAAAATACGGAGGTGTGCCAACATGACGTACACATAGGATGATAGAATAGGTCCTGAACTTTAGTACTATACCACCCAAGTTACCTTAAAAACTTAGGTTTTGGAAATACGGGTGATTAAAATAGTCGCTTTGGATGTGTGGACAGCGATCCACCTAAGTTTGACATAAAATATAAAATAAATACGGCAGTGTGTCAGCATGACGTACACGTAGGATGAAAGAATAGGACCAGAACTTTAGTACTATACCACCCAAGTTACCTTAAAAACTTAGGTTTTGGAAATATGGGTGATTAAATTAGTCGCTATGCGATGTGCGGACAACGATTTGTCTAAGTATGACATGAAATATAATAATAAATACGGAGGTGTGCCAACATTACGTACACGTAGGGTGATAGAATAGGACCAGAACTTCTGTATTATACTCCCAAGTTACCGTAAAAACTTAGGTTTTGGAAATATGGCTGATTAAAGTAGTCGCATTGAGATGTGCGGACAGCGATTTGTCAAAGTATGACATGAAAAATAAAATAAATACGGAAGTGTGCCAACATGACGTACACATAGGATGATAGAATAGGTCCTGAAATTTAGTATTACACCACCCAAGTTACCTTAAAAACTTAGGTTTTGGAAATATGGGTGATTAAATTAGTCGCTATGCGATGTGCGGACAACGATTTGTCTAAGTTCGACATGAAATATAAAAATAAATACGGATCTGTGGGTACATGACGTACACATAGAGTGGTAGAATAGGACAAGAACTATAGTGTTATACCCTCAGGTTACCGTTAAAACTTAGGTTTTGGAAATACGGGTGATTAAAATAGTCGCTTTGTATGTGTGGACAGCGTCCACCTTAGTTTGACATGAAATATAAAATAAATACGGAAGTGTGTCAACAAGACGTACACATAAAGTGATAGAATAGGACCAGAACTTCTGTATTATACCACCCAAGTTACCGTAAAAACTTAGGTTTTGGAAATATGGCTGATTAAAGTAGTCGCTTTGGATGTGTGGACAGCGATCCGCCTAGGTTTGACAAGAAATATAAAATAAAGACGGAAGTGTGCCAACAAGACGTACACATAGGGTGATAGAATAGGACCAGAACTTCTGTATTATACCACCCAAGTTACCTTAAAAACTTATGTTTTGGAAATATGGGTGATTAAATTAGTCGCTATGCGATGTGCGGACAACGATTTGTCTAAGTTTGACATGAAATATAAAAATAAATACGGAATTGTGGATACATGACGTACACATAGGGTGATAGAATAGGACCAGAACTTTTGTATTATACCACCCAAGTTACCGTAAAAACTTAGGTTTTGGAAATATGGGTGATTAAATTAGTCGCTATGCGATGTGCGGACAACGATTTGTTTAAGTTTGACATGATATATAAAAATAAATACGGAATTTTGGATACATGACGTACACATTGGGTGATAGAATAGGATTAGAACTATATTATTATACCACTCAGGTTACCGTCAAAACTTAGGTTTTGGAAATACGGGTGATTAAAATAGTCGCTTTGGATGTGTGGACAGCGATCCACCTAAGTTTGACATAAAATATAAAATAAATGCGGCAGTGTGTCAGCATGACGTACACGTAGGATGAAAGAATAGGACCAGAACTTTAGTACTATACCACCCAAGTTACCTTAAAAACTTAGGTTTTGGAAATATGGGTGATTAAATTAGTCGCTATGCGATGTGCGGACAACGATTTGTCTAAGTATGACATGAAATATAATAATAAATACGGAAGTGTGCCAACATTACGTACATATAGGGTGATAGAATAGGACCAGAACTTCTGTATTATACCACCCAAGATACCGTAAAAACTTAGGTTTTGGAAATATGGCTGATAAAAGTAGTCGCATTGAGATGTGCGGACAGCGATTTGTCAAAGTATGACATGAAAAATAAAATAAATACGGAAGTGTGCCAGCATGACGTACACATAGGATGATAGAATAGGTCCTGAAATTTAGTATTATACCACCCAAGTTACCTTAAAAACTTAGGTTTTGGAAATATGGGTGATTAAATTAGTCGCTATGCGATGTGCGGACAACGATTTGTCTAAGTTTGACATGAAATATAAAAATAAATACGGATCTGTGGGTACATGACGTACACATAGAGTGGTAGAATAGGACAAGAACTATAGTGTTATACCCTCAGGTTACCGTTAAAACTTAGGTTTTGGAAATACGGGTGATTAAAATAGTCGCTTTGTATGTGTGGACAGCGATCCACCTTAGTTTGACATGAAATATAAAATAAATACGGAAGTGTGTCAACAAGACGTACACATAAAGTGATAGAATAGGACCAGAACTTCTGTATTATACCACCCAAGTTACCGTAAAAACTTAGGTTTTGGAAATATGGCTGATTAAAGTAGTCGCTTTGGATGTGTGGACAGCGATCCGCCTAGGTTTGACATAAAATATAAAATAAATACGGCAGTGTGTCAGCATGACGTACACGTAGGATGAAAGAATAGGACCAGAACTTTAGTATTATACCACCCAAGTTACCTTAAAAACTTAGGTTTTGGAAATATGGGTGATTAAATTAGTCGCTATGCGATGTGCGGACAACGATTTTTCAAAGTATGACATGAAATATAAAAATAAATACGGAATTGTGGATACATTACATCCACATAGGGTGATAAAATAGGACCAGAAATTTAGTATTATACCACCCAAGTTACCTTAAAAACTTAGGTTTTGGAAATATGGGTGATTAAATTAGTCGCTATGCGATGTGCGGACAACGATTTGTCTAAGTTTGACATGAAATATAAAAATAAATACGGAATTGTGGATACATGACGTACACATAGGGTGATAGAATAGGACCAGAACTTCTGTATTATACCACCCAAGTTACTGTAAAAACTTAGGTTTTGGAAATATGGGTGATTAAATTAGTCGCTATGCGATGTGCGGACAACGATTTGTCTAAGTTTGACATGAAATATAAAAATAAATACGGAATTTTGGATACATGACGTACACATTGGGTGATAGAATAGGATTAGAACTATATTATTATACCACTCAGGTTACCGTCAAAACTTAGGTTTTGGAAATACGGGTGATTAAAATAGTCGCTTTGGATGTGTGGACAGCGATCCACCTAAGTTTGACATAAAATATAAAATAAATGCGGCAGTGTGTCAGCATGACGTACACGTAGGATGAAAGAATAGGACCAGAACTTTAGTACTATACCACCCAAGTTACCTTAAAAACTTAGGTTTTGGAAATATGGGTGATTAAATTAGTCGCTATTCGATGTGCGGACAAAGATTTGTCTAAGTATGACATGAAATATAATAATAAATACGGAAGTGTGCCAACATTACGTACATATAGGGAGATAGAATAGGACCAGAACGTCTGTATTATACCACCCAAGATACCGTAAAACTTAGGTTTTGGAAATATGGCTGATTAAAGTAGTCGCATTGAGATGTGCGGACAGAGATTTGTCGAAGTTTGAAACGAAATATAAAAAAATACGGAGGTGTGCCAACATGACGTACACATAGGATGATAGAATAGGTCCAGAACTTTAGTACTATACCACCCAAGTTACCTTAAAAACTTAGGTTTTGGAAATACTGGTAATTAAAATAGTCGCTTTGGATGTGTGGACAGCGATCCACCTAAGTTTGACACAAAATATAAAATAAATGCGGCAGTGTGTCAGCATGACGTACACGTAGGATGAAAGAATAGGACCAGAACTTTAGTACTATACCACCCAAGTTACCTTAAAAACTTAGGTTTTGGAAATACGGGTGATTAAAATAGTCGCTTTGGATGTGTGGACAGCGATCCACCTAAAATTGACATAAAATATAAAATAAATGCGGCAGTGTGTCAGCATGACGTACACGTAGGATGAAAGAATAGGACCAGAACTTTGGTACTATACCACCCAAGTTACCTTAAAAACTTAGGTTTTGGAAATACTGGTAATTAAAATAGTCGCTTTGGATGTGTGGACAGCGATCCACCTAAGTTTGACATAAAATATAAAATAAATACGGCAGTGTGTCAGCATGACGTACACGTAGGATGAAAGAATAGGACCAGAACTTTAGTACTATACCACCCAAGTTACCTTAAAAACTTAGGTTTTGGAAATATGGGTGATTAAATTAGTCGCTATGCGATGTGCGGACAACGATTTGTCTAAGTATGACATGAAATATAATAATAAATACGGAGGAGTGCCATCATTACGTACACGTAGGGTGATATAATAGGACAAGAACTTCTGTATTATACCACCCAAGTTACCGTAAAAACTTAGGTTTTGGAAATATGGCTGATTAAAGTAGTCGCATTGAGATGTGCGGACAGCGATTTGTCAAAGTATGACATGAAAAAAAAATAAATACGGAAGTGTGCCAACATGACGTACACATAGGATGATAGAATAGGTCCTGAAATTTAGTATTATACCACCCAAGTTACCTTAAAAACTTAGGTTTTGGAAATATGGGTGATTAAATTAGTCGCTATGCGATGTGCGGACAACGATTTGTCTAAGTTTGACATGGAATATAAAAATAAATACGGAATTGTGGATACATTACATCCACATAGGGTGATAAAATAGGACCAGAAATTTAGTATAATACCACCCAAGTTACCTTAAAAACTTAGGTTTTGGAAATATGGGTGATTAAATTAGTCGCTATGCGATGTGCGGACAACGATTTGTCAAAGTTTGACATGAAATATAAAAATAAATACGGAATTGTGGATACATGACGTACACATAGGGTGATAGAATAGGACCAGAACTTTTGTATTATACCACCCAAGTTACCGTAAAAACTTAGGTTTTGGAAATATGGGTGATTAAATTAGTCGCTATGCGATGTGCGGACAACGATTTGTTTAAGTTTGACATGAAATATAAAAATAAATACGGAATTGTGGATACATTACATCCACATAGGGTGATAAAATAGGACCAGAAATTTAGTATAATACCACCCAAGTTACCTTAAAAACTTAGGTTTTGGAAATATGGGTGATTAAATTAGTCGCTATGCGATGTGCGGACAACGATTTGTCAAAGTTTGACATGAAATATAAAAATAAACACGGAATTGTGGATACATGACGTACACATAGGGTGATAGAATAGGACCAGAACTTTTGTATTATACCACCCAAGTTACCGTAAAAACTTAGGTTTTGGAAATATGGGTGATTAAATTAGTCGCTATGCGATGTGCGGACAACGATTTGTTTAAGTTTGACATGAAATATAAAAATAAATACGGAATTTTGGATACATGACGTACACATTGGGATTTGAATAGGATTAGAACTATATTATTATACCACTCAGGTTACCGTCAAAACTTAGGTTTTGGAAATACGGGTGATTAAAATAGTCGCTTTGGATGTGTGGACAGCGATCCACCTAAGTTTGACATAAAATATAAAATAAATGCGGCAGTGTGTCAGCATGACGTACACGTAGGATGAAAGAATAGGACCAGAACTTTAGTACTATACCACCCAAGTTACCTTAAAAACTTAGGTTTTGGAAACATGGGTGATTAAATTAGTCGCTATGCGATGTGCGGACAACGATTTGTCTAAGTATGACATGAAATATAATAATAAATACGGAAGTGTGCCAACATTACGTACATTTAGGGTGATAGAATAGGACCAGAACTTCTGTATTATACCACCCAAGATACCGTAAAAACTTAGGTTTTGGAAATATGGCTGATAAAAGTAGTCGCATTGAGATGTGCGGACAGCGATTTGTCAAAGTATGACATGAAAAATAAAATAAATACGGAAGTGTGCCAGCATGACGTACACATAGGATGATAGAATAGGTCCTGAAATTTTGTATTATACCACCCAAGTTACCTTAAAAACTTAGGTTTTGGAAATATGGGTGATTAAATTAGTCGCTATGCGATGTGCGGACAACGATTTGTCTAAGTTTGACATGAAATATAAAAATAAATACGGAATTTTGGATACATGACGTACACATTGGGTGATAGAATAGGATTAGAACTATATTATTATACCACTCAGGTTACCGTCAAAACTTAGGTTTTGGAAATACGGGTGATTAAATTAGTCGCTATGCGATGTGCGGACAACGATTTGTCTAAGTTTGACATGAAATATAAAAATAAATACGGATCTGTGGGTACATGACGTACACATAGAGTGGTATAATAGGACAAGAACTATAGTGTTATACCCTCAGGTTACCGTTAAAACTTAGGTTTTGGAAATACGGGTGATTAAAATAGTCGCTTTGTAAGTGTGGACAGCGATCCACCTTAGTTTGACATGAAATATAAAATAAATACGGAAGTGTGTCAACAAGACGTACACATAAAGTGATAGAATAGGACCAGAACTTCTGTATTATACCACCCAAGTTACCGTAAAAACTTAGGTTTTGGAAATATGGCTGATTAAAGTAGTCGCTTTGGATGTGTGGACAGCGTTCCGCCTAGGTTTGACATAAAATATAAAATAAATACGGCAGTGTGTCAGCATGACGTACACATAGGATGATAGAATAGGTCCAGAACTTTAGTACTATACCACCCAAGTTACCTTAAAAACTTAGGTTTTGGAAATATGGGTGATTAAATTAGTCGCTATGCGATGTGCGGACAACGATTTTTCAAAGTATGACATGAAATATAAAAATAAATACGGAATTGTGGATACATTACATCCACATAGGGTGATAAAATAGGACCAGAAATTTAGTATTATACCACCCAAGTTACCTTAAAAACTTAGGTTTTGGAAATATGGGTGATTAAATTAGTCGCTATGCGATGTGCGGACAACGATTTGTCTAAGTTTGATATGAAATATAAAAATAAATACGGAATTGTGGATACATGACGTACACATAGAGTGATAGAATAGGACCAGAACTTCTGTATTATACCACCCAAGTTACCGTAAAAACTTAGGTTTTGGAAATATGGGTGATTAAATTAGTCGCTATGCGATGTGCGGACAACGATTTGTCTAAGTTTGACATGAAATATAAAAATAAATACGGAATTTTGGATACATGACGTACACATTGGGTGATAGAATAGGATTAGAACTATATTATTATACCACTCAGGTTACCGTCAAAACTTAGGTTTTGGAAATACGGGTGATTAAAATAGTCGCTTTGGATGTGTGGACAGCGATCCACCTAAGTTTGACATAAAATATAAAATAAATGCGGCAGTGTGTCAGCATGACGTACACGTAGGATGAAAGAATAGGACCAGAACTTTAGTACTATACCACCCAAGTTACCTTAAAAACGTAGGTTTTGGAAATATGGGTGATTAAATTAGTCGCTATGCGATGTGCGGACAACGATTTGTCTAAGTATGACATGAAATATAATAATAAATACGGAAGTGTGCCAACATTACGTACATATAGGGTGATAGAATAGGACCAGAACGTCTGTATTATACCACCCAAGATACCGTAAAACTTAGGTTTTGGAAATATGGCTGATTAAAGTAGTCGCATTGAGATGTGCGGACAGAGATTTGTCGAAGTTTGAAACGAAATATAAAAAAATACGGAGGTGTGCCAACATGACGTACACATAGGATGATAGAATAGGTCCAGAACTTTAGTACTATACCACCCAAGTTACCTTAAAAACCTAAGTTTTGGAAATACGGGTAATTAAAATAGTCGCTTTGGATGTGTGGACAGCGATCCACCTAAGTTTGACACAAAATATAAAATAAATGCGGCAGTGTGTCAGCATGACGTACACGTAGGATGAAAGAATAGGACCAGAACTTTAGTACTATACCACCCAAGTTACCTTAAAAACTTAGGTTTTGGAAATACGGGTGATTAAAATAGTCGCTTTGGATGTGTGGACAGCGATCCACCTAAAATTGACATAAAATATAAAATAAATGCGGCAGTGTGTCAGCATGACGTACACGTAGGATGAAAGAATAGGACCAGAACTTTGGTACTATACCACCCAAGTTACCTTAAAAACTTAGGTTTTGGAAATACTGGTAATTAAAATAGTCGCTTTGGATGTGTGGACAGCGATCCACCTAAGTTTGACATAAAATATAAAATAAATACGGCAGTGTGTCAGCATGACGTACACGTAGGATGAAAGAATAGGACCAGAACTTTAGTACTATACCACCCAAGTTACCTTAAAAACTTAGGTTTTGGAAATATGGGTGATTAAATTAGTCGCTATGCGATGTGCGGACAACGATTTGTCTAAGTATGACATGAAATATAATAATAAATACGGAGGAGTGCCATCATTACGTACACGTAGGGTGATATAATAGGACAAGAACTTCTGTATTATACCACCCAAGTTACCGTAAAAACTTAGGTTTTGGAAATATGGCTGGTTAAGTAGTCGCATTGAGATGGGCGGACAGATATTTGTCGAAGTTTGACACGAAATATAAAAAAATACGGAGGTGTGCCAAGATGACGTACACATAGGATGATAGAATAGGTCCAGAACTTTAGTACTATACCACCCAAGTTACCTTAAAAACTTAGGTTTTGGAAATACGGGTGATTAAAATAGTCGCTTTGGATGTGTGGACAGTGATCCACCTAAGTTTGACATAAAATATAAAATAAATACGGCAGTGTGTCAGCATGACGTACACGTAGGGTGATGAAATAGGACCAGAACTTCTGTATTATACCACCCAAGTTACCGTAAAAACTTAGGTTTTGGAAATATGGGTGATTAAATTAGTCGCTATGCGATGTGCGGACAACGATTTGTCTAAGTTTGACATGGAATATAAAAATAAATACGGAATTGTGGATACATGACGTACACATAGGGTGATAGAATAGGACCAGAACTTCTGTATTATACCACCCAAGTTACCGTAAAAACTTAGGTTTTGGAAATATGGCTGATTAAAGTAGTCGCATTGAGATGTGCGGACAGCGATTTGTCAAAGTATGACATGAAAAATAAAATAAATACGGAAGTGTGCCAACATGACGTACACATAGGATGATAGAATAGGTCCTGAAATTTAGTATTATACCACCCAAGTTACCTTAAAAACTTAGGTTTTGGAAATATGGGTGATTAAATTAGTCGCTATTCGATGTGCGGACAACGATTTGTCTAGGTTTGACATGAAATATAAAAATAAATACGGAATTGTGGATACATGACGTACACATAGGGTGATAGAATAGGACCAGAACTTCTGTATTATACCACCCAAGTTACCGTAAAAACTTAGGTTTTGGAAATATGGGTGATTAAATTAGTCGCTATGCGATGTGCGGACAACAATTTGTCTAAGTTTGACATGAAATATAAAAATAAATACGGAATTTTGGATACATTACGTACACATTGGTAGATAGAATAGGATTAGAACTATATTATTATACCACTCAGGTTACCGTCAAAACTTAGGTTTTGGAAATACGGGTTATTAAAATAGTTGCTTTGGATGTGTGGACAGCGATCCACCTAAGTTTTACATAAAATATAAAATAAATGCGGCAGTGTGTCAGCATGACGTACACGTAGGATGAAAGAATAGGACCAGAACTTTAGTACTATACCACCCAAGTTACCTTAAAAACTTAGGTTTTGGAAATACGGGTAATTAAAATAGTCGCTTTGGATGTGTGGACAGCGATCCACCTAAGTTTGACATAAAATATAAAATAAATACGGCAGTGTGTCAGCATGACGTACACGTAGGATGAAAGAATAGGACCAGAACTTTAGTACTATACCACCCAAGTTACCTTAAAAACTTAGGTTTTGGAAATATGGGTGATTAAATTAGTCGCTATGCGATGTGCGGACAACGATTTGTCTAAGTATGACATGAAATATAATAATAAATACGGAGGAGTGCCATCATTACGTACACGTAGGGTGATAGAATAGGACCAGAACTTCTGTATTATACCACCCAAGTTACCGTAAAAACTTAGGTTTTGGAAATATGGCTGATTAAAGTAGTCGCATTGAGATGGGCGGACAGATATTTGTCGAAGTTTGACACGAAATATAAAAAAAATACGGATGTGTGCTAACATGACGTACACGTAGGATGATAGAATAGGTCCAGAACTTTAGTACTATACCACCCAAGTTACCTTAAAAACTTAGGTTTTGGAAATACGGGTGATTAAAATAGTCGCTTTGGATGTGTGGACAGCGATCCACCTAGGTTTGACATAAAATATAAAATAAATACGGCAGTGTGTCAGCATGACGTACACGTAGGGTGATGAAATAGGACCAGAACTTCTGTATTATACCACCCAAGTTACCGTAAAAACTTAGGTTTTGGAAATATGGGTGATTAAATTAGTCGCTATTCGATGTGCGGACAGCGATCCGCCTAGGTTTGACATAAAATATAAAATAAATACGGCAGTGTGTCAGCATGACGTACACGTAGGATGAAAGAATAGACCAGAACTTTAGTACTATACCACCCAAGTTACCTTAAAAACTTAGGTTTTGGAAATATGGGTGATTAAATTAGTCGCTATGCGATGTGCGGACAACGATTTTTCAAAGTATGACATGAAATATAAAAATAAATACGGAATTGTGGATACATTACATCCACATAGGGTGATAAAATAGGACCAGAAATTTAGTATTATACCACCCAAGTTACCTTAAAAACTTAGGTTTTGGAAATATGGGTGATTAAATTAGTCGCTTTGTATGTGTGGACAGCGATCCACCTTAGTTTGACATGAAATGTAAAATAAATACGGAAGTGTGTCAACAAGACGTACACATAAAGTGATAGAATAGGACCAGAACTTCTGTATTATACCACCCAAGTTACCGTAAAAACTTAGGTTTTGGAAATATGGCTGATTAAAGTAGTCGCATTGAGATGTGCAGACAGAGATTTGTCGAAGTTTGAAACGAAATATAAAAAAATACGGAGGTGTGCCAACATGACGTACACATAGGATGATAGAATAGGTCCAGAACTTTAGTACTATACCACCCACGTTACCTTAAAAACCTAAGTTTTGGAAATACGGGTAATTAAAATAGTCGCTTTGGATGTGTGGACAGCGATCCACCTAAGTTTGACATAAAATATAAAATAAATACGGCAGTGTGTCAGCATGACGTACACGTAGGATGAAAGAATAGGACCAGAACTTTAGTACTATACCACCCAAGTTACCTTAAAAACTTAGGTTTTGGAAATATGGGTGATTAAATTAGTCGCTATGCGATGTGCGGACAACGATTTGTCTAAGTATGACATGAAATATAATAATAAATACGGAGGTGTGCCATCATTACGTACACGTAGGGTGATAGAATAAGACCAGAACTTCTGTATTATACCACCCAAGTTACCGTAAAAACTTAGGTTTTGGAAATATGGCTGATTAAAGTAGTCGCATTGAGATGGGCGGACAGAGATTTGTCGAAGTTTGACATGAAAAATAAAATAAATACGGGAGTGTGCCAACATGACGTACACATAGGATGATAGAATAGGTCCTGAAATTTAGTAATATACCACCCAAGTTACCTTAAAAACTTAGGTTTTGGAAATATGGGTGATTAAATTAGTCGCTATGCGATGTGCGGACAACGATTTGTCTAAGTTTGACATGAAATATAAAAATAAATACGGAATTTTGGATACATGACGTACACATTGGGTGATAGAATAGGATTAGAACTATATTATTATACCACTCAGGTTACCGTAAAAACTTAGGTTTTGGAAATACGGGTGATTAAAATAGTCGCTTTGGATGTGTGGACAGCGATCCACCTAAGTTTGACATAAAATATAAAATAAATACGGCAGTGTGTCAGCATGACGTACACGTAGGGTGATGAAATAGGACCAGAACTTCTGTATTATACCACCCAAGTTACCGTAAAAACTTAGGTTTTGGAAATATGGCTGATTAAAGTAGTCGCATTGAGATGTGCGGACAGAGATTTGTCGAAGTTTGACAGAAATATAAAAAAAATACGGAGGTGTGCCAACATGACGTACACATAGGATGATAGAATAGGTCCAGAACTTTAGTACTATACCACCCAAGTTACCTTAAAAACTTAGGTTTTGGAAATACGGGTGATTAAATTAGTCGCTATGCGATGTGCGGACAACGATTTGTCTAAGTTTGACATGAAATATAAAAATAAATACGGAATTGTGGATACTTGACGTACACATAGGGTGATAGAATAGGACCAGAACTTCTGTATTATACCACCCAAGTGACCGTAAAATCTTAGGTTTTGGATATATGGGTGATTAAATTAGTCGCTATGCGATGTGCGGACAACGATTTTTCAAAGTATGACATGAAATATAAAAATAAATACGGATTTGTGGATACATTACATCCACATAGGGTGATAAAATAGGATCAGAAATTTAGTATTATACCACCCAAGTTACCTTAAAAACTTAGGTTTTGGAAATATGGGTGATTAAATTAGTCGCTATGCGATGTGCGGACAACGATTTGTCTAGGTTTGACATGAAATATAAAAATAAATACGAAATTGTGGATACATGACGTACACATAGGGTGATAGAATAGGACCAGAACTTCTGTATTATACCACCCAAGTTACCGTAAAAACTTAGGTTTTGGAAATATGGGTGATTAAATTAGTCGCTATGCGATGTGCGGACAACGATTTGTCTAAGTTTGACATGAAATATAAAAATAAATACGGAATTTTGGATACATAACGTACACATTGGGTGATAGAATAGGATTAGAACTATATTATTATACCACTCAGGTTACCGTCAAAACTTAGGTTTTGGAAATACGGGTGATTAAAATAGTCGCTTTGGATGTGTGGACAGCGATCCACCTAAGTTTGACATAAAATATAAAATAAATGCGGCAGTGTGTCAGCATGACGTACACGTAGGATGAAAGAATAGGACCAGAACTTTAGTACTATACCACCCAAGTTACCTTAAAAACTTAGGTTTTGGAAATACTGGTAATTAAAATAGTCGCTTTGGATGTGTGGACAGCGATCCACCTAAGTTTGACATAAAATATAAAATAAATACGGCATTGTGTCAGCATGACGTACACGTAGGATGAAAGAATAGGACCAGAACTTTAGTACTATACCACCCAAGTTACCTTAAAAACTTAGGTTTTGGAAATATGGGTGATTAAATTAGTCGCTATGCGATGTGCGGACAACGATTTGTCTAAGTATGACATGAAATATAATAATAAATACGGAGGAGTGCCATCATTACGTACACGTAGGGTGATAGAATAGGACAAGAACTTCTGTATTATACCACCCAAGTTACTGTAAAAACTTAGGTTTTGGAAATATGGCTGATTAAAGTAGTCGCATTGAGATGGGCGGACAGATATTTGTCGAAGTTTGACACGAAATATAAAAAAAATACGGAGGTGTGCCAACATGACGTACACATAGGATGATAGAATAGGTCCAGAACTTTAGTACTATACCACCCAAGTTACCTTAAAAACTTAGTTTTTTAAAATACGGGTGATTAAAATAGTCGCTTTGGATGTGTGGACAGTGATCCACCTAAGTTTGACATAAAATATAAAAAAATACGGCAGTGTGTCAGCATGACGTACACGTAGGGTGATGAAATAGGACCAGAACTTCTGTATTATACCACCCAAGTTACCGTAAAAAAATAGGTTTTGGAAATATGGCTGATAAAAGTAGTCGCATTGAGATGTGCGGACAGCGATTTATCAAAGTATGACATGAAAAAAAAATAAATACGGAAGTGTGCCAACATGACGTACACATAGAATGATAGAATAGGTCCTGAAATTTAGTATTATACCACCCAAGTTACCTTAAAAACTTAGGTTTTGGAAATATGGGTGATTAAATTAGTCGCTATGCGATGTGCGGACAACGATTTGTCTAAGTTTGACATGGAATATAAAAATAAATACGGAATTGTGGATACATGACGTACACATAGGGTGATAGAATAGGACCAGAACTTCTGTATTATACCACCCAAGTTACCGTAAAAACTTAGGTTTTGGAAATATGGCTGATTAAATTAGTCGCATTGAGATGTGCGGACAGCGATTTGTCAAAGTATGACATGAAAAATAAAATAAATACGGAAGTGTGCCAACATGACGTACACATAGGATGATAGAATAGGTCCTGAAATTTAGTATTATACCACCCAAGTTACCTTAAAAACTTAGGTTTTGGAAATATGGGTGATTAAATTAGTCGCTATGCGATGTGCGGACAACGATTTGTCTAGGTTTGACATGAAATATAAAAATAAATACGGAATTGTGGATACATGACGTACACATAGGGTGATAGAATAGGACCAGAACTTGGGTATTATACCACCCTAGTTACCGTAAAAACTTAGGTTTTGGAAATATGGGTGATTAAATTAGTCGCTATGCGATTTGCGGACAACGATTTGTCTAAGTTTGACATGAAATTTAAAAATAAATACGGAATTTTGGATACATGACGTACACATTGGGTGATAGAATAGGATTAGAACTATATTATTATACCACTCAGGTTACCGTCAAAACTTAGGTTTTGGAAATACGGGTGATTAAAATAGTCGCTTTGGATGTGTGGACAGCGATCCACCTAAGTTTGACATAAAATATAAAATAAATGCGGCAGTGTGTCAGCATGACGTACACGTAGGATGAAAGAATAGGACCAGAACTTTAGTACTATACCACCCAAGTTACCTTAAAAACTTAGGTTTTGGAAATACGGGTAATTAAATTAGTCGCTTTGGATGTGTGGACAGCGATCCACCTAAGTTTGACATAAAATATAAAATAAATACGGCAGTGTGTCAGCATGACGTACACGTAGGATGAAAGAATAGGACCAGAACTTTAGTACTATTCCACCCAAGTTACCTTAAAAACTTAGGTTTTGGAAATATGGGTGATTAAATTAGTCGCTATGCGATGTGCGGACAACGATTTGTCTAAGTATGACATGAAATATAATAATAAATACGGAGGAGTGCCATCATTACGTACACGTAGGGTGATAGAATAGGACCAGAACTTCTGTATTATACCACCCAAGTTACCGTAAAAACTTAGGTTTTGGAAATATGGCTGATTAAAGTAGTCGCATTGAGATGGACGGACAGGTATTTGTCGAAGTTTGACACGAAATATAAAAAAAATACGGAGGTGTGCCAACATGACGTACACATAGGATGATAGAATTGGTCCAGAACTTTAGTACTATACCACCCAAGTTACCTTAAAAACTTAGGTTTTGGAAATACGGGTGATTAAAATAGTCGCTTTGGATGTGTGGACAGTGATCCACCTAAGTTTGACATAAAATATAAAATAAATACGGCAGTGTGTCAGCATGACGTACACGTAGGGTGATGAAATAGGACCAGAACTTCTGTATTATACCACCCAAGTTACCGTAAAAACTTAGGTTTCGGAAATATGGCTGATTAAAGTAGTCGCATTGAGATGTGCGGACAGCGATTTGTCAAAGTATGACATGAAAAACAAAATAAATACGGAAGTGTGCCAACATGACGTACACATAGGATGATAGAATAGGTCTTGAAATTTAGTATTATACCACCCAAGTTACCTTAAAAACTTAGGTTTTGGAAATATGGTCGATTAAATTAGTCGCTATGCGATGTGCGGACAACGATTTGTCTAAGTTTGACATGGAATATAAAAATAAATACGGAATTGTGGATACATGACGTACACATAGGGTGATAGAATAGGACCAGAACTTCTGTATTGTACCACCCAAGTTACCGTAAAAACTTAGGTTTTGGAAATATGGCTAATTAAAGTAGTCGCATTGAGATGTGCGGACAGCGATTTGTCAAAGTATGACATGAAAAATAAAATAAATACGGAAGTGTGCCAACATGACGTACACATAGGATGATAGAATAGGTCCTGAAATTTAGTATTATACCACCCAAGTTACCTTAAAAACTTAGGTTTTGGAAATATGGGTGATTAAATTAGTCGCTATGCGATGTGCGGACAACGATTTGTCTAAGTTTGATGTGAAATATAAAAATAAATACGGAATTGTGGATACATAACGTACACATAGGGTGATAGAATAGGACCAGAACTTCTGTATTATACCACCCAAGTTACCGTAAAAACTTAGGTTTTGGAAATATGGGTGATTAAATTAGTCGCTATGCGATGTGCCGACAACGATTTGTCTAAGTTTGACATGAAATATAAAAATAAATACGGAATTTTGGATACATGACGTACACATTGGGTGATAGAATAGGATTAGAACTATATTATTATACCACTCAGGTTACCGTAAAAACTTAGGTTTTGGAAATACGGGTGATTAAAATAGTCGCTTTGGATGTGTGGACAGCGATCCACCTAGGTTTGACATAAAATATAAAATAAATACGGCAGTGTGTCAGCATGACGTACACGTAGGGTGATGAAATAGGACCAGAACTTCTGTATTATACCACCCAAGTTACCGTAAAAACTTAGGTTTTGGAAATATGGCTGATTAAAGTAGTCGCATTGAGATGTGCGGACGGAGATTTGTCGAAGTTTGACACGAAATATAAAAAAAATACGGAGGTGTGCCAACAAGACGTACACATAGGATGATAGAATAGGTCCAGAACTTTAGTACTATACCAGCCAAGTTACCTTAAAAACTTAGGTTTTGGAAATACGGGTGATTAAATTAGTCGCTATGCGATGTGCGGACAACGATTTGTCTAAGTTTGACATGAAATATAAAAATAAATACGGAATTGTGGATACATGACGTACACATAGGGTGATATAATAGGACCAGAACTTCTGTACTATACCACCCAAGTTACCTTAAAAACTTAGGTTTTGGAAATATGGGTGATTAAATTAGTCGTTATGCGATGTGCGGACAACGATTTGTCTAAGTATGACATGAAATATAATAATAAATACGGAAGTGTGCAAACATTACGTACATATAGGGTGATAGAATAGGACCAGAACTTCTGTATTATACCACCCAAGTTACCGTAAAAACTTAGGTTTTGGAAATATGGCTGATTAAAGTAGTCGCATTGAGATGGGCGGGCAGAGATTTGTCGAAGTTTGACACGAAATATAAAAAAAATACGGAGGTGTGCCAACATGACGTACACATAGGATGATAGAATAGGTCCAGAACTTTAGTACTATACCACCCAAGTTACCTTAAAAACTTAGGTTTTGGAAATACGGGTGATTAAAATAGTCGCTTTGGATGTGTGGACAGTGATCCACCTAAGTTTGACATAAAATATAAAATAAATACGGCAGTGTGTCAGCATGACGTACACGTAGGGTGATGAAATAGGACCAGAACTTCTGTATTATACCACCCAAGTTACCGTAAAAACTTAGGTTTTGGAAATATGGCTGATTAAAGTAGTCGCATTGAGATGTGCGGACAGCGATTTGTCAAAGTATGACATGAAAAACAAAATAAATACGGAAGTGTGCCAACATGACGTACACATAGGATGATAGAATAGGTCTTGAAATTTAGTATTATACCACCCAAGTTACCTTAAAAACTTAGGTTTTGGAAATATGGTCGATTAAATTAGTCGCTATGCGATGTGCGGACAACGATTTGTCTAAGTTTGACATGGAATATAAAAATAAATACGGAATTGTGGATACATGACGTACACATAGGGTGATAGAATAGGACCAGAACTTCTGTATTGTACCACCCAAGTTACCGTAAAAACTTAGGTTTTGGAAATATGGCTAATTAAAGTAGTCGCATTGAGATGTGCGGACAGCGATTTGTCAAAGTATGACATGAAAAATAAAATAAATACGGAAGTGTGCCAACATGACGTACACATAGGATGATAGAATAGGTCCTGAAATTTAGTATTATACCACCCAAGTTACCTTAAAAACTTAGGTTTTGGAAATATGGGTGATTAAATTAGTCGCTATGCGATGTGCGGACAACGATTTGTCTAAGTTTGATGTGAAATATAAAAATAAATACGGAATTGTGGATACATAACGTACACATAGGGTGATAGAATAGGACCAGAACTTCTGTATTATACCACCCAAGTTACCGTAAAAACTTAGGTTTTGGAAATATGGGTGATTAAATTAGTCGCTATGCGATGTGCCGACAACGATTTGTCTAAGTTTGACATGAAATATAAAAATAAATACGGAATTTTGGATACATGACGTACACATTGGGTGATAGAATAGGATTAGAACTATATTATTATACCACTCAGGTTACCGTAAAAACTTAGGTTTTGGAAATACGGGTGATTAAAATAGTCGCTTTGGATGTGTGGACAGCGATCCACCTAGGTTTGACATAAAATATAAAATAAATACGGCAGTGTGTCAGCATGACGTACACGTAGGGTGATGAAATAGGACCAGAACTTCTGTATTATACCACCCAAGTTACCGTAAAAACTTAGGTTTTGGAAATATGGCTGATTAAAGTAGTCGCATTGAGATGTGCGGACGGAGATTTGTCGAAGTTTGACACGAAATATAAAAAAAATACGGAGGTGTGCCAACAAGACGTACACATAGGATGATAGAATAGGTCCAGAACTTTAGTACTATACCAGCCAAGTTACCTTAAAAACTTAGGTTTTGGAAATACGGGTGATTAAATTAGTCGCTATGCGATGTGCGGACAACGATTTGTCTAAGTTTGACATGAAATATAAAAATAAATACGGAATTGTGGATACATGACGTACACATAGGGTGATATAATAGGACCAGAACTTCTGTACTATACCACCCAAGTTACCTTAAAAACTTAGGTTTTGGAAATATGGGTGATTAAATTAGTCGTTATGCGATGTGCGGACAACGATTTGTCTAAGTATGACATGAAATATAATAATAAATACGGAAGTGTGCAAACATTACGTACATATAGGGTGATAGAATAGGACCAGAACTTCTGTATTATACCACCCAAGTTACCGTAAAAACTTAGGTTTTGGAAATATGGCTGATTAAAGTAGTCGCATTGAGATGGGCGGGCAGAGATTTG
This sequence comes from Flexamia atlantica, assembly GCA_035578135.1. Classification (NCBI taxonomy): domain Eukaryota; kingdom Metazoa; phylum Arthropoda; class Insecta; order Hemiptera; family Cicadellidae; genus Flexamia; species Flexamia atlantica. Next base: position 130,708 of record JAQJVK010000278.1, read on the forward strand.
TCGAAGTTTGACACGAAATATAAAAAAAATACGGAGGTGTGCCAACATGACGTACACATAGGATGATAGAATAGGTCCAGAACTTTAGTACTATACCACCCAAGTTACCTTAAAAACTTAGGTTTTGGAAATACGGGTGATTAAAATAGTCGCTTTGGATGTGTGGACAGTGATCCACCTAAGTTTGACATAAAATATAAAATAAATACGGCAGTGTGTCAGCATGACGTACACGTAGGGTGATGAAATAGGACCAGAACTTCTGTATTATACCACCCAAGTTACCGTAAAAACTTAGGTTTTGGAAATATGGCTGATTAAAGTAGTCGCATTGAGATGTGCGGACAGCGATTTGTCAAAGTATGACATGAAAAATAAAATAAATACGGAAGTGTGCCAACATGACGTACACATAGGATGATAGAATAGGTCCTGAAATTTAGTATTATACCACCCAAGTTACCTTAAAAACTTAGGTTTTGGAAATATGAGTGATTAAATTAGTCGCTATGCGATGTGCGGACAACGATTTGTCTAAGTTTGACATGAAATATAAAAATAAATACGGAATTGTGGATACATTACGTACACATAGGGTGATAGAATAGGACCAGAACTTCTGTATTATACCACCCAAGTTAACGTAAAAACTTAGGTTTTGGAAATATGGGTGATTAAGTTAGTCGCTATGCGATGTGCGGACAACGATTTGTCTAAGTTTGACAAGAAATATAAAAATAAATACGGAATTTTGGATACATGACGTACACATTGGGTGATAGAATAGGATTAGAACTATATTATTATACCACTCAGGTTACCGTAAAAACTTAGGTTTTGGAAATACGGGTGATTAAAATAGTCGCTTTGGATGTGTGGACAGCGATCCACCTAAGTTTGACATAAAATATAAAATAAATACGGCAGTGTGTCAGCATGACGTACACGTAGGGTGATGAAATACACCCAGAACTTCTGTATTATACCACTTAAGTTACCGTAAAAACTTAGGCTTTGGAAATATGGCTGATTAAAGTAGTCGCATTGAGATGTGCGGACAGAGATTTGTCGAAGTTTGACACGAAATATAAAAAAAATACGGAGGTGTGCCAACATGACGTACACATAGGATGATAGAATAGGTCCAGAACTTTAGTACTATACCACCCACGTTACCTTAAAAACTTAGGTTTTGGAAATATGGGTGATTAACTTAGTCGCTATGCGATGTGCGGACAACGATTTGTCTAAGTATGACATGAAATATTATAATAAATACGGAGGTGTGCCAACATTACGTACACATAGGGTGATAGAATAGGACCAGAACTTCTGTATTATACCACCCAAGTTACCGTAAAAACTTAGGTTTTGGAAATATGGGTGATTAAATTAGTCGCTATGCGATGTGCGGACAACGATTTGTCTAAGTTTGACATGAAATATAAAAATAAATACGGAATTTTGGATACATGACGTACACATTGGGTGATAGAATAGGATTAGAACTATATTATAATACCACTCAGCTTACCGTCAAAACTTAGGTTTTGGAAATACGGGTGATTAAAATAGTCGCTTTGGATGTGAGGACAGCGATCCGCCTAAGTTTGACATAAAATATAAAATAAATACGGCAGTGTGTCAGCATGACGTACACGTAGGATGAAAGAATAGGACCAGAACTTTAGTACTATACCACCCAAGTTACCTTAAAAACTTAGGTTTTGGAAATATGGGTGATTAAATTAGTCGCTATGCGATGTGCGGACAACGATTTGTCTAAGTATGACATGAAATATAAAAATAAATACGGAATTGTGGATACATGACGTACACATAGGCTGATAGAATAGGACCAGAACTTCTGTACTATACCACCCAAGTTACCTTAAAATCTTAGGTTTTGGATATATGTGTGATTAAATTAGTCGCTATGCGATGTGCGGACAACGATTTGTCTAAGTATGACATGAAATATAATAATAAATACGGGGGTGTGCCAACATTACGTACATATAGGGTGATAAAATAGGACCAGAACTTCTGTATTATACCACCCAAGTTACCGTAAAAACTTAAGTTTTGGAAATATGGGTGATTAAATTAGTCGCTATGCGATGTGCGGACAACGATTTGTCTAAGTTTGACATGAAATATAAAAATAAATACGGAATTTTGGATACATGACGTACACATTGGGTGATAGATTAGGATTAGAACTATATTATTATACCACTCAGGTTACCGTCAAAACTTAGGTTTTGGAAATACGGGTGATTAAAATAGTCGCTTTGGATGTGTGGACAGCGATCCACCTAAGTTTGACATAAAATATAAAATAAATACGGCAGTGTGTCAGCATGACGTACACGTAGGATGAAAGAATAGGACCAGAACTTTAGTACTATACCACCCAAGTTACCTTAAAAACTTAGGTTTTGGAAATATGGGTGATTAAATTAGTCGCTATGCGATGTGCGGACAACGATTTGTCTAAGTTTGACATGAAATATAAAAATAAATACGGAATTTTGGATACATGACGTACACATTGGGTGATAGAATAGGATTAGAACTATATTATAATACCACTCAGCTTACCGTCAAAACTTAGGTTTTGGAAATACGGGTGATTAAAATAGTCGCTTTGGATGTGAGGACAGCGATCCGCCTAAGTTTGACATAAAATATAAAATAAATACGGCAGTGTGTCAGCATGACGTACACGTAGGATGAAAGAATAGGACCAGAACTTTAGTACTATACCACCCAAGTTACCTTAAAAACTTAGGTTTTGGAAATATGGGTGATTAAATTAGTCGCTATGCGATGTGCGGACAACGATTTGTCTAAGTATGACATGAAATATAAAAATAAATACGGAATTGTGGATACATGACGTACACATAGGCTGATAGAATAGGACCAGAACTTCTGTACTATACCACCCAAGTTACCTTAAAATCTTAGGTTTTGGATATATGTGTGATTAAATTAGTCGCTATGCGATGTGCGGACAACGATTTGTCTAAGTATGACATGAAATATAATAATAAATACGGGGGTGTGCCAACATTACGTACATATAGGGTGATAAAATAGGACCAGAACTTCTGTATTATACCACCCAAGTTACCGTAAAAACTTAAGTTTTGGAAATATGGGTGATTAAATTAGTCGCTATGCGATGTGCGGACAACGATTTGTCTAAGTTTGACATGAAATATAAAAATAAATACGGAATTTTGGATACATGACGTACACATTGGGTGATAGATTAGGATTAGAACTATATTATTATACCACTCAGGTTACCGTCAAAACTTAGGTTTTGGAAATACGGGTGATTAAAATAGTCGCTTTGGATGTGTGGACAGCGATCCACCTAAGTTTGACATAAAATATAAAATAAATACGGCAGTGTGTCAGCATGACGTACACGTAGGATGAAAGAATAGGACCAGAACTTTAGTACTATACCACCCAAGTTACCTTAAAAACTTAGGTTTTGGAAATATGGGTGATTAAATTAGTCGCTATGCGATGTGCGGACAACGATTTGTCTAAGTATGACATGAAATATAATAATAAATACGGAGGTGTGCAGCATTACGTACACGTAGGGTGATAGAATAGGACCAGAACTTCTGTATTATACCACCCAAGTTACCGTAAAAACTTAGGTTTTGGAAATATGGCTGATTAAAGTAGTCGCATTGAGATGTGCGGACAGAGATTTGTCGACGTTTGACACGAAATATAAAAAAAAATACGGAGGTGTGCCAACATGACGTACAAATAGGTTGATAGAATAGGTCCAGAACTTTAGTACTATACCACCCAAGTTACCGTAAAAACTTAGGTTTTGGAAATATGGCTGATTAAAGTAGTCGCATTGAGATGTGCGGACAGCGATTTGTCAAAGTATGACATGAAAAATAAAATAAATACGGAAGTGTGCCAACATGACGTACACATAGGATGATAGAATAGGTCCTGAAATTTAGTATTATACCACCCAAGTTACCTTAAAAACTTAGGTTTTGGAAATATGGGTGATTAAATTAGTCGCTATGCGATGTGCGGACAACGATTTGTCTAAGTTTGACATGAAATATAAAAATAAATACGGAATTGTGGATACATGACGTACACATAGGGTGATAGAATAGGACCAGAACTTCTGTATTATACCACCCAAATTACCGTAAATACTTAGGTTTTGGAAATATGGGTGTTTAAATTAGTCGCTATGCGATGTGCGGACAACGATTTGTCTAAGTTTGACATGAAATATAAAAATAAATACGGAATTTTGGATACATGACGTACACATTGGGTGATAGAATAGGATTAGAACTATATTATTATACCACTCAGGTTACCGTCAAAACTTAGGTTTTGGAAATACGGGTGATTAAAATAGTCGCTTTGGATGTGTGGACAGCGATCCACCTAAGTTTGACATAAAATATAAAATAAATACGGCAGTGTGTCAGCATGACGTACACGTAGGATGAAAGAATAGGACCAGAACTTTAGTACTATAATACCCAAGTTACCGTAAAAACTTAGGTTTTGGAAATATGGCTGATTAAAGTAGTCGCATTGAGATGTGCGGACAGCGATTTGTCAAAGTATGACATGAAAAATAAAATAAATACGGAAGTGTGCCAACATGACGTACACATAGGATGATAGAATAGGTCCTGAAATTTAGTATTATACCACCCAAGTTACCTTAAAAACTTAGGTTTTGGAAATATGGGTGATTAAATTAGTCGCTATGCGATGTGCGGACAACGATTTGTCTAAGTTTGACATGAAATATAAAAATAAATACGGAATTGTGGATACATGACGTACACATAGGGTGATAGAATAGGACCAGAACTTCTGTATTATACCACCCAAATTACCGTAAATACTTAGGTTTTGGAAATATGGGTGTTTAAATTAGTCGCTATGCGATGTGCGGACAACGATTTGTCTAAGTTTGACATGAAATATAAAAATAAATACGGAATTGTGGATACATGACGTACACATTGGGTGATAGAATAGGATTAGAACTATATTATTATACCACTCAGGTTACCGTCAAAACTTAGGTTTTGGAAATACGGGTGATTAAAATAGTCGCTTTGAATGTGTGGACAGCGATCCACCTAAGTTTGACATAAAATATAAAATAAATACGGAAGTGTGTCAGCATGACGTACACGTAGGATGAAAGAATAGGACCAGAACTTTAGTACTATAATACCCAAGTTACCTTAAAAACTTAGGTTCCAGAAACTCTCAAAATTCTGGAAGAAAACTTAAATAAAAACTCCAAACTATCTGTAAAGGCCAAAAATGAACTTATTAATTTAACAACATTGGTATTGAAGCAGAATTATTTCCAATTCAATTATCAACATTATATCCAAAAGGATGGCCTGGCAATGGGGTCCCCACTTTCTGGGATCCTAGCGGAACTGTTCATAAATAAATTTGAAAATCAACACATTCTTTCAGACAACAATCGGTACCATGACAAGATAGTCTTTTATCATAGATATGTTGACGATATACTTATTCTTTTTAATGGCAATACCAGACAGCTTAGCCTTATGAATAACGCCCTTAACAGGATCCACAGAAATATGCAGTTCACACTTGAAACAGAAACCAACGAAACAATAAATTATTTAGACCTAAAAATATCAAAAATCGACTCAAAACTGAACTTCGACATATACAGAAAACCCACAGCAACCGACCAAACAATACACTCTACATCGCATCACCCTTATAATCAAAAAATGGCCGCATTCAATAGCTTTGTCCACAGATTATTATCGCTCCCATTATGCCCCACGGATTACGAAAAAGAAATCCTCATCTTAAAACACATTGCAATAGCCAATGGTTACAGAAGCGCAGTCATTGATAAATTGATCACAAAACATAAAAATAACATCGATTCCAAAACTCCAACGAACTCTTCAACCTCTGAGAAACGTTTTGCATCCGCAGAATATGGCAATATTCTAAACCACACCCTAGTAAAAGAAATGGCAAAGAATAATGTTACAGTCTCTTTTAGAACAAATAACAAACTGGGTTCATTTTTTAATGGTAACAAAAATAAACAAAAAATAAAGGAAGAGGATAAGACGGGTGTTTACAAACTTCACTGCGATGACTGTGACAAATATTACATAGGACAAACTACACGTTCATTCGGCAAAAGATTTAAAGAGCACATCCCTTCCAGTTCAAAAATAGACACAAAATCTGCTTATTCCGCCCACTTAATAAATGAAAACCACAACTACACAAGTTTTGAAAATAATTTACAGGTCTTACATTATCACAGGAAAAAGGGATCCTATTTAAACTGCATCGAAGAATTCGAAATTTATAAAGCCATTAAATCAGAGCCCCAGAAAGTAATGAACGAACAAACTTCATTTAAATCAAACATTATTTACGACGCGGCCATTCGCATCATCAACAAGGGAGCAGAGCAGAAAAATCGCCGGCATTGTCTCGACAGCGGGAGGGGGAAGCAAGGTCACGAACACCCCCAGTCATGACCACACGCTCAGCCGCGCCGTGTCGCGTGAACTAGTTCACCGGTATTAAATGTTTATAATTATTTGTCCGTCCGTATGTTTAGTGTATTAAGTGTATTAAATGTACTGTGTGTTTTTTAAACTTACGACGACCTCAAGAGAGTGATTGGAGCCTGATGAAGAGGCTTTAAGCCTTGAAACCGGTAGCAATATAATCTACCTCAACGGATCCTGACGGAATTAAGGTAATTTTATACCATTGTCGAATTCATTAAGTGATCCTGGGCCAAATACAAGCAACATGACAACGATTTGTCTAAGTTTGACATGAAATATAAAAATAAATACGGAATTGTGGATACATGACGTACACATAGGGTGATAGAATAGGACCAGAACCTCTGTATTATACCACCCAAGATACCGTAAAAACTTAGGTTTTGGAAATATGGGTGATTAAATTAGTCGCTATGCGATATGCGGACAACGATTTGTCTAAGTTTGACATGAAATATAAAAATAAATACGGAATTTTTGATACATGACGTACACATTGGGTGATAGAATAGGTCCTGAAATTTAGTATTATACCACCCAAGTTACCTTAAAAACTTAGGTTTTGGAAATATGGGTGATTAAATTAGTCGCTATGCGATGTGCGGACAACGATTTGTCTAAGTATGACATAAAATATAAAAATAAATACGGAATTGTGGATACATGACGTACACATAGGGTGATAGAATAGGACCAGAACTTCTGTATTATACCACCCAAGTTACCGTAAAAACTTAGGTTTTGGAAATATGGCTGATTAAAGTAGTCGCATTGAGATGTGCGGCTCAATGCGACTACTTTAATCAGCCATATTTCCAAAACCTAAGTTTTTACGGTAACTTGGGTGGTATAATACTAAATTTCAGGACATATTCTATCATCCTATGTGTACGTCATGTTGGCACACTTCCGTATTTATTTTATTTTTCATGTCATACTTTGAAAATCGCTGTCCGCACATCTCAATGCGACTACTTTAATCAGCCATATTTCCATAACCTAAGTTTTTACGGTAACTTGGGTGGTATAATACAGAAGTTCTGGTCCTACTCTATCACCCTATGTGTACGTCATGTATCCACAATTCCGTATTTATTTTTATATTTCATGTCAAACTTAGACAAATCGTTGTCCGCACATCGCATAGCGACTAATTTAATCACCCATATTTCCAAAACCTAAGTTTTTAAGGTAACTTGGGTGGTATAATACTAAATTTCAGGACCTATTCTATCATCCTATGTGTACGTCATGTTGGCACACCTCCGTATTTTTTTTATATTTCGTGTCAAACTTCGACAAATCTCTGTCCGCACATCTCAATGCGACTACTTTAATCAGCCATATTTCCAAAACCTAAGTTTTTACGGTAATTTAAGTGGTATAATACAGAAGTTCTGGTCCTATTCTATCACCCTACGTGTACGTAATGTTGGCACACCTCCGTATTTATTATTATATTTCATATTCATACTTAGACAAATCGTTGTCCGCACATCGCATAGCGACTAATTTAATCAGCCATATTTCCAAAACCTAAGTTTTTAAGGTAACTTGGGTGGTATAGTACTAAAGTTCTGGTCCTATTCTTTCATCCTACGTGTACGTCATGTATCCACAATTCAGTATTTATTTTTATATTTCATGTTAAACTTAGACAAATCGTTGTCCGCACATCGCATAGCGACTAATTTAATCACCCATATTTCCAAAACCTAAGTTTTTAAGGTAACTTGGGTGGTATAATACTAAATTTCAGGACCTATTCTATCATCCTATGTGTACGTCATGTTGGCACACTTCCGTATTTATTTTATTTTTCATGTCATACTTTGACAAATCGCTGTCCGCACATCTCAATGCGACTACTTTAATCAGCCATATTTCCAAAACCTAAGTTTTTACGGTAACTTGGGTGGTATAATACTAAATTTCAGGACCTATTCTATCATCCTATGTGTACGTCATGTTGGCACACTTCCGTATTTATTTTATTTTTCATGTCATACTTTGACAAATCGCTGTCCGCACATCTCAATGCGACTACTTTAATCAGCCATATTTCCAAAACCTAAGTTTTTACGGTAACTTGGGTGGTATAATACTAAATTTCAGGACCTATTCTATCATCCTATGTGTACGTCATGTTGGCACACTTCCGTATTTATTTTATTTTTCATGTCATACTTTGACAAATCGCTGTCCGCACATCTCAATGCGACTACTTTAATCAGCCATATTGAGATGTGCGGACAGCGATTTGTCAAAGTGTGACATGAAAAATAAAATAAATACGGAAGTGTGCCAACATGACGTACACATAGGATGATAGAATAGGTCCTGAAATTTAATATTATACCACCCAAGTTACCTTAAAAACTTAGGTTTTGGAAATATGGCTGATTAAAGTAGTCGCATTGAGAAGTGCGGACAACGATTTGTATAAGTTTGTCATGAAATATAAAAATAAATACGGAATTGTGGATACATGACGTACACATAGGGTGATAGAATAGGTCCTGAATTTTAGTATTATACCACCCAAGTTACCTTAAAAACTTAGGTTTTGGAAATATGGGTGATTAAATTAATCGCTATGCGATGTGCGGACAACGATTTGTCTAAGTTTGACATAAATCTCTGTCCGCACATCTCAATGCGAATACTTTAATCAGCCATATTTCCAAATCCTAAGTTTTTACGGTAACTTGGGTGGTATAATACAAAAGTTCTGGTCCTATTCTATCACCCTACGTGTACGTAATGTTGGCACACCTCCGTATTTATTATTATATTTCATGTCATACTTAGACAAATCGTTGTCCGCACATCGCATAGCGACTAATTTAATCACCCATATTTCCAAAACGTAAGTTTTCAGGTAACTTGGGTGGTATAGTACTAAAGTTCAGGACCTATTCTTTCATCCTACATGTACGTCATGTTGGCACACTTCCGTATTTATTTTATTTTTCATGTCATACTTCGACAAATCTCTGTCCGCACATCTCAATGCGACTACTTTAATCAGCCATATTTCCAAAACCTAAGTTTTTACGGTAACTTGGGTGGTATAATACAGAAGTTCTGGTCCTATTCTATCACCCTATGTGTACGTCATATATCCACAATTCCGTATTTATTTTTATATTTCATGTCAAACTTAGACAAATCGTTGTCCGCACATCGCATAGCGACTAATTTAATCACCCATATTTCCAAAACCCAAGTTTTTACGGTAACTTGGGTGGTATAATACAGAAGTTCTGGTCCTATTCTATCACCCTATTTGTACGTCATGTATCCACAATTCCGTATTTATTTTTATATTTCGTGTCAAACCTCGACAAATCTCTGTCCGCACATCTCAATGCGACTACTTTAATCAGCCATATTTCCAAAACCTAGGTTTTTACGGTAACTTGGGTGGTATAATACTAAATTTCAGGACCTATTCTATCACCCTACGTGTACGTAATGTTGGCACACCTCCGTATTTATTATTATATTTCATGTCATACTTAGACAAATCGTTGTCCGCACATCGCATAGCGACTTATTTAATCACCCATATTTCCAAAACCTAAGTTTTTACGGTAACTTGGGTGGTATAATACAGAAGTTCTGGTCCTATTCTATCACCCTATGTGTACGTCATGTATCCACAATTCCGTATTTATTTTTTATATTTCATGTCAAACTTAGACAAATCGCTGTCCGCACATCTCAATGCGACTACTTTAATCAGCCATATTTCCAAAACCTAAGTTTTTACGGTAACTTGGGTGGTATAGTACTAAAATTCTGGACCTATTTTATCATCCTATGTGTACGTCATGTTGGCACACCTCCGTATTTTTTTATATTTCGTGTCAAACTTCGACAAATCTCTGCCCGCACATCTCAATGCGACTACTTTAATCAGCCATATTTCCAAAACCTTAAGTTTTTACGGTAACTTGGGTGGTATATTACAGAAGTTCTGGTCCTATTCTATCACCCTACGTGTAGGTAATGTTGGCACACCTTCGTATTTATTATTATATTTCATGTCATACTTAGACAAATCGTTGTCCGCACATCGCATAGCGACTAATTTAATCACCCATATTTCCAAAACCTAAGTTTTTAAGGTAACTTGGGTGGTATAGTACTAAAGTTCTGATCCTATTCTTTCATCCTACGTGTACGTCATGTTGGCACACCTCCGTATTTTTTTTATATTTTGTGTCAAACTTCGACATATCGTTGTCCGCACATCGCATAGCGACTAATTTAATCACCCATATTTCCGAAACCTAAGTTTTTACGGTAACTTGGGTGGTATAATACAGAAGTTCTGGTCCTATTCTATCACCCTATGTGTACGTCATGTATCCACAATTCCGTTTTTTTTATATTTCGTGTCAAACTTCGACAAATCTCTGTCCGCACATCTCAATGCGACTACTTTAATCAGCCATATTTCCAAAACCTAAGTTTTTAAGGTAACTTGGGTGGTATAGTACTAAAGTTCTGGTCCTATTCTTTCATCCTACGTGTACGTCATGCTGACACACCTCCGTATTTTTTTTATATTTCATGTCATACTTTGACAAATCGCTGTCCACACATCCAAAGCGACTAATTTAATCACCCATATTTCCAAAACCTAAGTTTTTACGGTAACTTGGGTGGTATAATACAGAAGTTCTGTTCCTATTCTATCACCCTACGTGTACGTAATGTTGGCACACCTCCGTATTTATTTTTATATTTCATGTCAAACTTCGACAAATCGTTGTCCGAACATCGCATAGCGACTAATTTAATCATCCATATTTCCAAAACCTAAGTTTTTACGGTAACTTGGGTGGTATAGTACTAAAGTTCTGGACCTATTCTATCATCCTATGTGTACGTCATGTTGGCACATCTCCGTATTTTTTTATATTTCGTGTCAAACTTCGGCAAATCTCTGTCCGCACATCTCAATGCGACTACTTTAATCAGCCATATTTCCAAAACCTAAGTTTTTACGGTAACTTGGGTGGTATAATACAGAAGTTCTGGTCCTATTCTATCACCCTACTTGTACGTAATGTTGGCACACCTCCGTATTTATTATTATATTTCATGTCATACTTAGACAAATCGTTGTCCGCACATCGCATAGCGACTAATTTAATCACCCATATTTCCAAAACCCAAGTTTTTACGGTAACTTGGGTGGTATAATACAGAAGTTCTGGTCCTATTCTATCACCCTATTTGTACGTCATGTATCCACAATTCCGTATTTATTTTTATATTTCGTGTCAAACTTCGACAAATCTCTGTCCGCACATCTCAATGCGACTACTTTAATCAGCCATATTTCCAAAACCTAGGTTTTTACGGTAACTTGGGTGGTATAATACTAAATTTCAGGACCTATTCTATCACCCTACGTGTACGTAATGTTGGCACACCTCCGTATTTATTATTATATTTCATGTCATACTTAGACAAATCGTTGTCCGCACATCGCATAGCGACTTATTTAATCACCCATATTTCCAAAACCTAAGTTTTTACGGTAACTTGGGTGGTATAATACAGAAGTTCTGGTCCTATTCTATCACCCTATGTGTACGTCATGTATCCACAATTCCGTATTTATTTTTATATTTCATGTCAAACTTAGACAAATCGCTGTCCGCACATCTCAATGCGACTATTTTAATCAGCCATATTTCCAAAACCTAAGTTTTTACGGTAACTTGGGTGGTATAGTACTAAAGTTCTGGACCTATTCTATCATCCTATGTGTACGTCATGTTGGCACACTTCCGTATTTTTTTTATATTTCGTGTCAAACTTCGACAAATCTCTGTCCGCATATCGCATAGCGACTAATTTAAACACCCATATTTCCAAAACCTAAGTTTTTACGGTAACTTGGGTGGTATAATACAGAAGTTCTGGTCCTATTCTATCACCCTACGTGTACGTAATGTTGGCACACCTCCGTATTTATTATTATATTTCATGTCATACTTAGACAAATCGTTGTCCGCACATCGCATAGCGACTAATTTAATCACCCATATTTCCAAAACCTAAGTTTTTAAGGTAACTTGGGTGGTATAGTACTAAAGTTCTGATCTTATTCTTTCATCCTACGTGTACGTAATGTTGGCACACCTCCGTATTTATTTTTATATTTCATGTCAAACTTAGACAAATCGTTGTCCGCACATCGCATAGCGACTAATTTAATCACCCATATTTCCAAAACCTAAGTTTTTACGGTAACTTGGGTGGTATAACACAGAAGTTCTGGTCCTATTCTATCACCCTACGTGTACTTAATGTTGGCACACTTCCGTATTTATTTTATTTTTCATGTCATACTTTGACAAATCGCTGTCCGCACATCTCAATGCAACTACTTTAATCAGCCATATTTCCAAAATCTAAGTTTTTACGGTAACTTGGGTGGTATAATACAGAAGTTCTGTTCCTATTCTATCACCCTACTTGTACGTAATGTTGGCACACCTCCGTATTTATTTTTATATTTCATGTCAAACTTCGACAAATCGTTGTCCGAACATCGCATAGCGACTAATTTAATCATCCATATTTCCAAAACCTAAGTTTTTACGGTAACTTGGGTGGTATAGTACTAAAGTTCTGGACCTATTCTATCATCCTATGTGTACGTCATGTTGGCACACCTCCGTATTTTTTTTATATTTCGTGTCAAACTTCGGCAAATCTCTGTCCGCACATCTCAATGCGACTACTTTAATCAGCCATATTTCCAAAACCTAAGTTTTACGGTAACTTGGGTGGTATAATACAGAAGTTCTGGTCCTATTCTATCACCCTACTTGTACGTAATGTTGGCACACCTCCGTATTTATTATTATATTTCATGTCATACTTAGACAAATCGTTGTCCGCACATCGCATAGCGACTAATTTAATCACCCATATTTCCAAAACCCAAGTTTTTACGGTAACTTGGGTGGTATAATACAGAAGTTCTGGTCCTATTCTATCACCCTATTTGTACGTCATGTATCCACAATTCCGTATTTATTTTTATATTTCGTGTCAAACTTCGACAAATCTCTGTCCGCACATCTCAATGCGACTACTTTAATCAGCCATATTTCCAAAACCTAGGTTTTTACGGTAACTTGGGTGGTATAATACTAAATTTCAGGACCTATTCTATCACCCTACGTGTACGTAATGTTGGCACACCTCCGTATTTATTATTATATTTCATGTCATACTTAGACAAATCGTTGTCCGCACATCGCATAGCGACTTATTTAATCACCCATATTTCCAAAACCTAAGTTTTTACGGTAACTTGGGTGGTATAATACAGAAGTTCTGGTCCTATTCTATCACCCTATGTGTACGTCATGTATCCACAATTCCGTATTTATTTTTATATTTCATGTCAAACTTAGACAAATCGCTGTCCGCACATCTCAATGCGACTATTTTAATCAGCCATATTTCCAAAACCTAAGTTTTTACGG
>JAQJVK010000279.1:0-143832 GCA_035578135.1 Flexamia atlantica
TAGTCGCATTGAGATGTGCGGACAGCGATTTGTCAAAGTATGACATGAAAAATAAAATAAATACGGAAGTGTGCCAACATGACGTACACATAGGATGATAGAATAGGTCCTGAAATTTAGTATTATACCAGCCAAGTTACCTTAAAAACCTAGGTTTTGGAAATATGGGTGATTAAATTAGTCGCTATGCGATGTGCGGACAACGATTTGTCTAAGTTTGACATGAAATATAAAAATAAATACGGAATTGTGGATACATGACGTACACATAGGGTGATAGAATAGGACCAGAACTTCTGTATTATACCACCCAAGTTACCGTAAAAACTTAGGTTTTGGAAATATGGCTGATTAAAGTAGTCGCATTGAGATGTGCGGACAGCGATTTGTCAAAGTATGACATGAAAAATAAAATAAATACGGAAGTGTGCCAACATGACGTACACATAGGATGATAGAATAGGTCCTGAAATTTAGTATTATTCCACCCAAGTTATCGTAAAAACTTAGGTTTTGGAAATATGGCTGATTAAAGTAGTCGCTATGCGATGTGCGGACAACGATTTGTCTAAGTTTGACATGAAATATAAAAATAAATACGGAATTTGGGATACATGACGTACACATAGGGGTACACGTAGGGTGATAGAATAGGACCAGAACTTCTGTATTATACCACCCAAGTTACCGTAAAAACTGAGGTTTTGGAAATATGGCTGATTAAAGTAGTCGCATTGAGATGTGCGGACAGCGATTTGTCAAAGTATGACATGAAAAATAAAATAAATACAAAAGTGTGCCAACATGACGTACACATAGGATGAAAGAATAGGGCCATAACTTTAGTACTATACCACCCAAGTTACCGTAAAAACTTAGGTTTTGGAAATATGGGTGATTAAATTAGTCGCTATGCGATGTGCGGACAACGATTTGTCTAAGTTTGACATGAAATATAAAAATAAATACGGAATTGTGGATACATGACGTACACATAGGGTGATAGAATAGGACCAGAACTTCTGTATTATACCACCCAAGTTACCGTAAAAACTTAGGTTTTGGAAATATGGCTGATTAAAGTAGTCGCATTGAGTTGTGCGGACAGCGATTTGTCAAAGTATGACATGAAAAATAAAATAAATACGGAAGTTTGCCATCATGACGTACACATAGGATGAAAGAATAGGACCAGAACTTTAGTACTATACCACCCAAGTTACCGTAAAAACTTAGGTTTCGGAAATATGGGTGATTAAATTAGTCGCTATGCGATGTGCGGACAACGATTTGTCTAAGTTTGACATGAAATATAAAAATAAATACGGAATTGTGGATACATGACGTACACATAGGGTGATAGAATAGGACCAGAACTTCTGTATTATACCACCCAAGTTACCGTAAAAACTTAGGTTTTGGAAATATGGGTGATTAAATTAGCCGCTATGCGATGTGCGGACATCGATTTGTCAAAGTTTGACATGAAATATAAAAAAAATACGGAGGTGTGCCAACATGACGTACACATAGGATGATAGAATAGGTCCAGAACTTTAGTACTATACCACCCAAGTTACCTTAAAAACTTAGGTTTTGGAAATACGGGTGATTAAAATAGTCGCTTTGGATGTGTGGACAGTGATCCACCTAAGTTTGACATAAAATATAAAATAAATACGGCAGTGTGTCAGCATGACGTACACGTAGGGTGATGAAATAGGACCAGAACATCTGTATTATACCACCCAAGTTACCGTAAAAACTTAGGTTTTGTAAATATGGCTGATTAAACTAGTCGCATTGAGATGTGCGGACAGCGATTTGTCAAAGTATGACATGAAAAATAAAATAAATACGGAAGTGTGCCAACATGACGTACACATAGGATGATAGAATAGGTCCAGAACTTTAGTACTATACCACCCAAGTTACCTTAAAAACTTATGTTTTGGAAATACGGGTGATTAAAATAGTCGCTTTGGATGTGTGGACAGTGATCCACCTAAGTTTGACATAAAATATAAAATAAATACGGAATTGTGGATACATGACGTACACATAGGGTGATAGAATAGGACCAGAACTTCTGTATTATACCGCCCAAGTTACCGTAAAAACTTAGGTTTTGGAAATATGGGTGATTAAATTAGTCGCTATGCGATGTGCGGACAAGGATTTGTCGAAGTTTGACACGAAATATAAAAAAAATACGGAGGTGTGCCAACATGACGTACACAAAGGATGATAGAATAGGTCCAGAAATTTAGTACTTTACCACCCAAGTTACCGTAAAAACTTAGGTTTTGGAAATATGGCTGATTAAAGTAGTCGCATTGAGATGTGCGGACAGCGATTTGTCAAAGTATGACATGAAAAATAAAATAAATACGGAAGTGTGCCAACATGACGTACACATAGGATGATAGAATAGGTCCTGAAATTTAGTATTATACCACCCAAGTTACCTTAAAATCTTAGGTTTTGGAAATATGGGTGATTAAATTAGTCGCTATGCGATGTGCGGACAGCGATTTGTCTAAGTTTGACATGAAATATAAAAATAAATACGGAGGTATGCCAACATTACGTACACGTAGGGTGATAGAATAGGACCAGAACTTCTGTATTATACCACCCAAGTTACCGTAAAAACTTAGGTTTTGGAAATATGGGTGATTAAATTAGTCGCATTGAAATGTGCGGACAGCGATTTGTCTAAGTTTGACATGAAATATAAAAAAAATACGGAGGTGCTCCAACATGACGTACACATAGGATGATAGAATAGGACCAGAACTTCTGTATTATACCACCCAAGTTACCGTAAAAACTTAGGTTTTGGAAATATGGGTGATTAAATTAGTCGCTATGCGATGTGCGGACAACGATTTGTCTAAGTATGACATGAAATATAATAATAAATACGGAGGTGTGCCAACATGACGTACACATAGGATGATAGAATAGGTCCAGAACTTTAGTACTATACCACCCAAGTTACCTTAAAAACTTAGGTTTTGGAAATACGGGTGATTAAAATAGTCGCTTTGGATGTGTGGACAGTGATCCACCTAAGTTTGACATAAAATATAAAATAAATACGGAATTGTGGATACATGACGTACACATAGGGTGATAGAATAAGACCAGAACTTCTGTATTATACCACCCAAGTTACCGTAAAAACTTAGGTTTTGGAAATATGGGTGATTACATTAGTCGCTATGCGATGTGCGGACAACGATTTGTCGAAGTTTGACACGAAATATAAAAAAAATACGGAGGTGTGCCAACATGACGTACACATAGGATGATAGAATAGGTCTAGAACTTTAGTACTATACCACCCAAGTTTCCGTAAAAACTTAGGTTTTGGAAATATGGGTGATTAAATTAGTCGCTATGCGATGTGCGGACAACGATTTGTCTAAGTTTGACATGAAATATAAAAATAAATACGGAATTGTGGATACATGACGTACACATAGGGTGATAGAATAGGACCAGAACGTCTGTACTATACCACCCAATTTACCGTAAAAACCTAGGTTTTGGAAATATGGCTGATTAAAGTAGTCGCATTGAGATGTGCGGACAGCGATTTGTCAAAGTATGACATGAAAAATAAAATAAATACGGAAGTGTGCCAACATGACGTACACATAGGATGATAGAATAGGTCCTGAAATTTAGTATTATACCAGCCAAGTTACCTTAAAAACCTAGGTTTTGGAAATATGGGTGATTAAATTAGTCGCTATGCGATGTGCGGACAACGATTTGTCTAAGTTTGACATGAAATATAAAAATAAATACGGAATTGTGGATACATGACGTACACATAGGGTGATAGAATAGGACCAGAACTTCTGTATTATACCACCCAAGTTACCGTAAAAACTTAGGTTTTGGAAATATGGCTGATTAAAGTAGTCGCATTGAGATGTGCGGACAGCGATTTGTCAAAGTATGACATGAAAAATAAAATAAATACGGAAGTGTGCCAACATGACGTACACATAGGATGATAGAATAGGTCCTGAATTTAGTATTATTCCACCCAAGTTATCGTAAAAACTTAGGTTTTGGAAATATGGCTGATTAAAGTAGTCGCTATGCGATGTGCGGACAACGATTTGTCTAAGTTTGACATGAAATATAAAAATAAATACGGAATTTGGGATACATGACGTACACATAGGGGTACACGTAGGGTGATAGAATAGGACCAGAACTTCTGTATTATACCACCCAAGTTACCGTAAAAACTGAGGTTTTGGAAATATGGCTGATTAAAGTAGTCGCATTGAGATGTGCGGACAGCGATTTGTCAAAGTATGACATGAAAAATAAAATAAATACAAAAGTGTGCCAACATGACGTACACATAGGATGAAAGAATAGGGCCATAACTTTAGTACTATACCACCCAAGTTACCGTAAAAACTTAGGTTTTGGAAATATGGGTGATTAAATTAGTCGCTATGCGATGTGCGGACAACGATTTGTCTAAGTATGACATGAAATATAATAATAAATACGGAGGTGTGCCAACATGACGTACACATAGGATGATAGAATAGGTCCAGAACTTTAGTACTATACCACCCAAGTTACCTTAAAAACTTAGGTTTTGGAAATACGGGTGATTAAAATAGTCGCTTTGGATGTGTGGACAGTGATCCACCTAAGTTTGACATAAAATATAAAATAAATACGGAATTGTGGATACATGACGTACACATAGGGTGATAGAATAAGACCAGAACTTCTGTATTATACCACCCAAGTTACCGTAAAAACTTAGGTTTTGGAAATATGGGTGATTACATTAGTCGCTATGCGATGTGCGGACAACGATTTGTCGAAGTTTGACACGAAATATAAAAAAAATACGGAGGTGTGCCAACATGACGTACACATAGGATGATAGAATAGGTCTAGAACTTTAGTACTATACCACCCAAGTTTCCGTAAAAACTTAGGTTTTGGAAATATGGGTGATTAAATTAGTCGCTATGCGATGTGCGGACAACGATTTGTCTAAGTTTGACATGAAATATAAAATAAATACGGAATTGTGGATACATGACGTACACATAGGGTGATAGAATAGGACCAGAACGTCTGTACTATACCACCCAATTTACCGTAAAAACCTAGGTTTTGGAAATATGGCTGATTAAAGTAGTCGCATTGAGATGTGCGGACAGCGATTTGTCAAAGTATGACATGAAAAATAAAATAAATACGGAAGTGTGCCAACATGACGTACACATAGGATGATAGAATAGGTCCTGAAATTTAGTATTATACCAGCCAAGTTACCTTAAAAACCTAGGTTTTGGAAATATGGGTGATTAAATTAGTCGCTATGCGATGTGCGGACAACGATTTGTCTAAGTTTGACATGAAATATAAAAATAAATACGGAATTGTGGATACATGACGTACACATAGGGTGATAGAATAGGACCAGAACTTCTGTATTATACCACCCAAGTTACCGTAAAAACTTAGGTTTTGGAAATATGGCTGATTAAAGTAGTCGCATTGAGATGTGCGGACAGCGATTTGTAAAAGTATGACATGAAAAATAAAATAAATACGGAAGTGTGCCAACATGACGTACACATAGGATGATAGAATAGGTCCTGAAATTTAGTATTATTCCACCCAAGTTATCGTAAAAACTTAGGTTTTGGAAATATGGCTGATTAAAGTAGTCGCTATGCGATGTGCGGACAACGATTTGTCTAAGTTTGACATGAAATATAAAAATAAATACGGAATTTGGGATACATGACGTACACATAGGGGTACACGTAGGGTGATAGAATAGGACCAGAACTTCTGTATTATACCACCCAAGTTACCGTAAAAACTGAGGTTTTGGAAATATGGCTGATTAAAGTAGTCGCATTGAGATGTGCGGACAGCGATTTGTCAAAGTATGACATGAAAAATAAAATAAATACAAAAGTGTGCCAACATGACGTACACATAGGATGAAAGAATAGGGCCATAACTTTAGTACTATACCACCCAAGTTACCGTAAAAACTTAGGTTTTGGAAATATGGGTGATTAAATTAGTCGCTATGCGATGTGCGGACAACGATTTGTCTAAGTTTGACATGAAATATAAAAATAAATACGGAATTGTGGATACATGACGTACACATAGGGTGATAGAATAGGACCAGAACTTCTGTATTATACCACCCAAGTTACCGTAAAAACTTAGGTTTTGGAAATATGGCTGATTAAAGTAGTCGCATTGAGATGTGCGGACAGCGATTTGTCAAAGTATGACATGAAAAATAAAATAAATACGGAAGTTTGCCAACATGACGTACACATAGGATGAAAGAATAGGACCAGAACTTTAGTACTATACCACCCAAGTTACCGTAAAAACTTAGGTTTCGGAAATATGGGTGATTAAATTAGTCGCTATGCGATGTGCGGACAACGATTTGTCTAAGTTTGACATGAAATATAAAAATAAATACGGAATTGTGGATACATGACGTACACATAGGGTGATAGAATAGGACCAGAACTTCTGTACTATACCACCCAATTTACCGTAAAAACTTAGGTTTTGGAAATATGGCTGATTAAAGTAGTCGCATTGAGATGTGCGGACAGCGATTTGTCAAAGTATGACATGAAAAATAAAATAAATACGGAAGTGTGCCAACATGACGTACACATAGGATGATAGAATAGGTCCTGAAATTTAGTATTATACCAGCCAAGTTACCTTAAAAACCTAGGTTTTGGAAATATGGGTGATTAAATTAGTCGCTATGCGATGTGCGGACAACGATTTGTCTAAGTTTGACATGAAATATAAAAATAAATACGGAATTGTGGATACATGACGTACACATAGGGTGATAGAATAGGACCAGAACTTCTGTATTATACCACCCAAGTTACCGTAAAAACTTAGGTTTTGGAAATATGGCTGATTAAAGTATTGGCATTGAGATGTGCGGACAGCGATTTGTCAAAGTATGACATGAAAAATAAAATAAATACGGAAGTGTGCCAACATGACGTACACATAGGATGATAGAATAGGTCCTGAAATTTAGTATTATTCCACCCAAGCTATCGTAAAAACTTAGGTTTAGGAAATATGGCTGATTAATGTAGTCGCTATGCGATGTGCGGACAACGATTTGTCTAAGTTTGACATGAAATATAAAAATAAATACGGAATTTTAGATACATGACGTACACATAGGGGTACACGTAGGGTGATAGAATAGGACCAGAACTTCTGTATTATACCACCCAAGTTACCGTAAAAACTTAGGTTTTGGAAATATGGCTGATTAAAGTAGTCGCATTGAGATGTGCGGACAGCGATTTGTCAAAGTATGACATGAAAAATAAAATAAATACGGAAGTGTGCCAACATGACGTACACATAGGATGAAAGAATAGGACCAGAACTTTAGTACTATACCACCCAAGTTACCGTAAAAACTTAGGTTTTGGAAATATGGGTGATTAAATTAGTCGCTATGCGAAGTGCGGACCACGATTTGTCTAAGTTTGACATGAAATATAAAAATAAATACGGAATTGTGGATACATGACGTACACATAGGGTGATAGAATAGGACCAGAACTTCTGTACTATACCACCCAAGTTACCTTAAAATCTTAGTTTTTGGATATATGGGTGATTAAATTAGTCGCTATGCGATGTGCGGACAACGATTTGTCTAAGTATGACATGAAATATAATAATAAATACGGAGGTGTGCCAACATTACGTACATATAGGGTGATAGAATAGGACCAGAACTTCTGTATTATACCACCCAAGTTACCGTAAAAACTTAGGTTTTGGAAATATGGCTGATTAAAGTAGTCGCATTGAGATGTGCGGACAGAGATTTGTCGAAGTTTGACACGAAATATAAAAAAAATACGGAGGTGTGCCAACATGACGTACACATAGGATGATAGAATAGGTCCAGAACTTTAGTACTATAACACCCAAGTTACCTTAAAAACTTAGGTTTTGGAAATACGGGTGATTAAAATAGTCGCTTTGGATGTGTGGACAGCGATCCACCTAAGTTGGACATTAAATATAAAATAAATACGGCAGTGTGTCAGCATGACGTACACGTAGGATGAAAGAATAGGACCAGAACTTTAGTACTATACCACCCAAGTTACCTTAAAAACTTAGGTTTTGGAAATATGGGTGATTAAATTAGTCGCTATGCGATGTGCGGACAACGATTTGTCTAAGTATGACATGAAATATAATAATAAATACGGAGGTGTGCCAACATTACTTACACGTAGGGTGATAGAATAGGACCAGAACTTCTGTATTATACCACCCAAGTTACCGTAAAAACTTAGGTTTTGGAAATATGGCTGATTAAAGTAGTCGCATTGAGATGTGCGGACAGAGATTTGTCGAAGTTTGACATAAAATATAAAAAAAATACGGAGGTGTGCCAACATGACGTACACATAGGATGATAGAATACGTCCAGAACTTTAGTACTATACCACCCAAGTTACCGTAAAAACTTAGGTTTTGGAAATATGGGTGATTAAATTAGTCGCTATGCGATGTGCGGACAACGATTTGTCTAAGTTTGACATGAAATATAATAATAAATACGGAGGTGTGCCAACATTACGTACACGTAGGGTGATAGAATAGGACCAGAACTTCTGTATTATACCACCCAAGTTACCGTAAAAACTTAGGTTTTGGAAATATGGCTGATTAAATTAGTCGCATTGAGACGTGCGGACAGCGATTTGTCAAAGTATGACATAAAAAATAAAATAAATACGGAAGTGTGCCAACATGACGTACACATAGGATGATAGAATAGGTCCTGAAATTTAATATTATACCACCCAAGTTACCTTAAAAACTTAGGTTTTGGAAATATCGGTGATTAAATTAGTCGCTATGCGATGTGCGGACAATGATTTGTCTAAGTTTGACATGAAATATAAAAATAAATACGGAATTGTGGATACATGACGTACACATAGGATGATAGAATAGGTCCTGAAATTTAGTATTATACCACCCAAGTTACCTTAAAAACTTAGGTTTTGGAAATATGGCTGATTAAAGTAGTCGCATTGAGATGTGCGGACAGCGATTTGTCAAAGTATGACATGAAAAATAAAATAAATACGGAAGTGTGCCAACATGACGTACACATAGGATGATAGAATAGGTCCAGAACTTTAGTACTATACCACCCAAGTTACCGTAAAAACTTAGGTTTTGGAAATATGGGTGATTAAAATAGTCGCTATGCGATGTGCGGACAGCGATCCACCTAAGTTTGACATAAAATATAAAATAAATACCACAGTGTGTCAGCATGACGTACACGTAGGATGAAAGAATAGGACCAGAACTTTAGTACTATACCACCCAAGTTACCTTAAAAACCTAGGTTTTGGAAATATGGGTGATTAAATTAGTCGCTATGCGATGTGCGGACAACGATTTGTCTAAGTATGACATGAAATATAATAATAAATTCGGAAGTGTGCCAACATTACGTACATATAGGGTGATAGAATAGGACCAAAACTTCTGTATTATACCACCCAAGTTACCGTAAAAACTTAGGTTTTGGAAATATGGCTGATTAAAGTAGTCGCATTGAGATGTGCGGACAGAGATTTGTCGAAGTTTGACACGAAATATAAAAAAATGCGGAGGTGTGCCAACATGACGTACACATAGGATGATAGAATAGGTCCAGAACATTAGTACTATACCACCCAAGTTACCTTAAAAACTTAGGTTTTGGAAATACGGGTGATTAAAATAGCCGCTTTGGATGTGTGGACAGTGATCCACCTAAGTTTGACATAAAATATAAAATAAATACGGCAGTGTGTCAGCATGACGTACACGTAGGGTGATGAAATAGGACCAGAACTTCTGTATTATACCACCCAAGTTACCGTAAAAACTTAGGTTTTGGAAATATGGGTGATTAAATTAGTCGCTATGCGATGTGCGGACAAGGATTTGTCGAAGTTTGACACGAAATATAAAAAAAATACGGAGGTGTGCCAACATGACGTACACAAAGGATGATAGAATAGGTCCAGAAATTTAGTACATTACCACCCAAGTTACCGTAAAAACTTAGGTTTTGGAAATATGGCTGATTTAAGTAGTCGCATTGAGATGTGCGGACAGCGATTTGTCAAAGTATGACATGAAAATAAAATAAATACGGAATTGTGGATACATGACGTACACATAGGGTGATAGAATAAGACCAGACCTTCTGTATTATACCACCCAAGTTACCGTAAAAACTTAGGTTTTGGAAATATGGGTGATTAAATTAGTCGCTATGCGCAGTGCGGACCACGATTTGTCTAAGTTTGACATGAAATATAAAAATAAATACGGAATTGTGGATACATGACGTACACATAGGGTGATAGAATAGGACCAGAACTTCTGTACTATACCACCCAAGTTACCTTAAAATCTTAGTTTTTGGATATATGGGTGATTAAATTAGTCGCTATGCGATGTGCGGACAACGATTTGTCTAAGTATGACATGAAATATAATAATAAATACGGAGGTGTGCCAACATTACGTACATATAGGGTGATAGAATAGGACCAGAACTTCTGTACTATACCACCCAAGTTACCGTAAAAACTTAGGTTTTGGAAATATGGCTGATTAAAGTAGTCGCATTGAGATGTGCGGACAGAGATTTGTCGAAGTTTGACACGAAATATAAAAAAATACGGAGGTGTGCCAACATGACGTACACATAGGATGATAGAATAGGTCCAGAACTTTAGTACTATAACACCCAAGTTACCTTAAAAACTTAGGTTTTGGAAATACGGGTGATTAAAATAGTCGCTTTGGATGTGTGGACAGCGATCCACCTAAGTTGGACATTAAATATAAAATAAATACGGCAGTGTGTCAGCATGACGTACACGTAGGATGAAAGAATAGGACCAGAACTTTAGTACTATACCACCCAAGTTACCTTAAAAACTTAGGTTTTGGAAATATGGGTGATTAAATTAGTCGCTATGCGATGTGCGGACAACGATTTGTCTAAGTATGACATGAAATATAATAATAAATACGGAGGTGTGCCAACATTACTTACACGTAGGGTGATAGAATAGGACCAGAACTTCTGTATTATACCACCCAAGTTACCGTAAAAACTTAGGTTTTGGAAATATGGCTGATTAAAGTAGTCGCATTGAGATGTGCGGACAGAGATTTGTCGAAGTTTGAAATAAAATATAAAAAAAATACGGAGGTGTGCCAACATGACGTACACATAGGATGATAGAATAGGTCCAGAACTATAGTACTATACCACCCAAGTTACCGTAAAAACTTAGGTTTTGGAAATATGGGTGATTAAATTAGTCGCTATGCGATGTGCGGACAACGATTTGTCTAAGTTTGACATGAAATATAATAATAAATACGGAGGTGTGCCAACATTACGTACACGTAGGGTGATAGAATAGGACCAGAACTTCTGTATTATACCACCCAAGTTACCGTAAAAACTTAGGTTTTGGAAATATGGCTGATTAAATTAGTCGCATTGAGACGTGCGGACAGCGATTTGTCAAAGTATGACATAAAAAATAAAATAAATACGGAAGTGTGCCAACATGACGTACACATAGGATGATAGAATAGGTCCTGAAATTTAATATTATACCACCCAAGTTACCTTAAAAACTTAGGTTTTGGAAATATCGGTGATTAAATTAGTCGCTATGCGATGTGCGGACAATGATTTGTCTAAGTTTGACATGAAATATAAAAATAAATACGGAATTGTGGATACATGACGTACACATAGGATGATAGAATAGGTCCTGAAATTTAGTATTATACCACCCAAGTTACCTTAAAAACTTAGGTTTTGGAAATATTGCTGATTAAAGTAGTCGCATTGAGATGTGCGGACAGCGATTTGTCAAAGTATGACATGAAAAATAAAATAAATACGGAAGTGTGCCAACATGACGTACACATAGGATGATAGAATAGGTCCAGAACTTTAGTACTATACCACCCAAGTTACCGTAAAAACTTAGGTTTTGGAAATATGGGTGATTAAAATAGTCGCTATGCGATGTGCGGACAGCGATCCACCTAAGTTTGACATAAAATATAAAATAAATACCACAGTGTGTCAGCATGACGTACACGTAGGATGAAAGAATAGGACCAGAACTTTAGTACTATACCACCCAAGTTACCTTAAAAACCTAGGTTTTGGAAATATGGGTGATTAAATTAGTCGCTATGCGATGTGCGGACAACGATTTGTCTAAGTATGACATGAAATATAATAATAAATTCGGAAGTGTGCCAACATTACGTACATATAGGGTGATAGAATAGGACCAAAACTTCTGTATTATACCACCCAAGTTACCGTAAAAACTTAGGTTTTGGAAATATGGCTGATTAAAGTAGTCGCATTGAGATGTGCGGACAGAGATTTGTCGAAGTTTGACACGAAATATAAAAAAATGCGGAGGTGTGCCAACATGACGTACACATAGGATGATAGAATAGGTCCAGAACATTAGTACTATACCACCCAAGTTACCTTAAAAACTTAGGTTTTGGAAATACGGGTGATTAAAATAGCCGCTTTGGATGTGTGGACAGTGATCCACCTAAGTTTGACATAAAATATAAAATAAATACGGCAGTGTGTCAGCATGACGTACACGTAGGGTGATGAAATAGGACCAGAACTTCTGTATTATACCACCCAAGTTACCGTAAAAACTTAGGTTTTGGAAATATGGGTGATTAAATTAGTCGCTATGCGATGTGCGGACAAGGATTTGTCGAAGTTTGACACGAAATATAAAAAAAATACGGAGGTGTGCCAACATGACGTACACAAAGGATGATAGAATAGGTCCAGAAATTTAGTACATTACCACCCAAGTTACCGTAAAAACTTAGGTTTTGGAAATATGGCTGATTTAAGTAGTCGCATTGAGATGTGCGGACAGCGATTTGTCAAAGTATGACATGAAAAATAAAATAAATACGGAATTGTGGATACATGACGTACACATAGGGTGATAGAATAAGACCAGACCTTCTGTATTATACCACCCAAGTTACCGTAAAAACTTAGGTTTTGGAAATATGGGTGATTAAATTAGTCGCTATGCGATGTGCGGACAACGATTTGTCGAAGTTTGACACGAAATATAAAAAAAATACGGAGGTGTGCCAACATGACGTACACATAGAATGATAGAATAGGTTTAGAACTTTAGTACTATACCACCAAAGTTTCCGTAAAAACTTAGGTTTTGGAAATATGGGTGATTAAATTAGTCGCTATGCGATGTGCGGACAACGATTTGTCTAAGTTTGACTTGAAATATAAAAATAAATACGGAATTGTGGATACATGACGTACACATAGGGTGATAGAATAGGACCAGAACTTCTGTACTATACCACCCAATTTACCGTAAAAACTTAGGTTTTGGAAATATGGCTGATTAAAGTAGTCGCATTGAGATGTGCGGACAGCGATTTGTCAAAGTATGACATGAAAAATAAAATAAATACGGAAGTGTGCCAACATGACGTACACATAGGATGATAGAATAGGTCCTGAAATTTAGTATTATACCAGCCAAGTTACCTTAAAAACCTAGGTTTTGGAAATATGGGTGATTAAATTAGTCGCTATGCGATGTGCGGACAACGATTTGTCTAAGTTTGACATGAAATATAAAAATAAATACGGAATTGTGGATACATGACGTACACATAGGGTGATAGAATAGGACCAGAACTTCTGTATTATACCACCCAAGTTACCGTAAAAACTTAGGTTTTGGAAATATGGCTGATTAAAGTAGTCGCATTGAGATGTGCGGACAGCGATTTGTCAAAGTATGACATGAAAAATAAAATAAATACGGAAGTGTGCCAACATGACGTACACATAGGATGATAGAATAGGTCCTGAAATTTAGTATTATTCCACCCAAGTTATCGTAAAAACTTAGGTTTTGGAAATATGGCTGATTAAAGTAGTCGCTATGCGATGTGCGGACAACGATTTGTCTAAGTTTGACATGAAATATAAAAATAAATACGGAATTTTGGATACATGACGTACACATAGGGGTACACGTAGGGTGATAGAATAGGACCAGAACTTCTGTATTATACCACCCAAGTTACCGTAAAAACTTAGGTTTTGGAAATATGGCTGATTAAAGTAGTCGCATTGAGATGTGCGGACAGAGATTTGTCGAGGTTTGACACGAAATATAAGAAAAATACGGAGGTGTGCCAACATGACGTACACATAGGATGATAGAAAAGGTCCAGAACTTTAGTACTATACCATCCAAGTTACCGTAAAAACTTAGGTTTTGGAAATATGGGTGATTAAATTAGTCGCTATGCGATGTGCGGACAACGATTTGTCTAAGTTTGACATGAAATATAAAAATAAATACGGAATTGTGGATACATGACGTACACATAGGGTGATAGAATAGGACCAGAACTTCTGTATTATACCACCCAAGTTACCGTAAAAACTTAGGTTTTGGAAATATGGCTGATTAAAGTAGTCGCATTGAGATGTGCGGACAGCGATTTGTCAAAGTATGACATGAAAAATAAAATAAATACGGAAGTTTGCCAACATGACGTACACATAGGATGAAAGAATAGGACCAGAACTTTAGTACTATACCACCCAAGTTACCGTAAAAACTTAGGTTTCGGAAATATGGGTGATTAAATTAGTCGCTATGCGATGTGCGGACAACGATTTGTCTAAGTTTGACATGAAATATAAAAATAAATACGGAATTGTGGATACATGACGTACACATAGGGTGATAGAATAGGACCAGAACTTCTGTATTATACCACCCAAGTTACCGTAAAAACTTAGGTTTTGGAAATATGGGTGATTAAATTAGTCGCTATGCGATGTGCGGACAACGATTTGTCTAATTTTGACATGAAATATAAAAATAAATACGGAATTGTGGATACATGACGTACACATAGGGTGATAGAATAGGACCAGAACTTCTGTACTATACCACCCAATTTACCGTAAAAACTTAGGTTTTGGAAATATGGCTGATTAAAGTAGTCGCATTGAGATGTGCGGACAGCGATTTGTCAAAGTATGACATGAAAAATAAAATAAATACGGAAGTGTGCCAACCTTACGTACACATAGGATGATAGAATAGGTCCTGAAATTTAGTATTATACCAGCCAAGTTACCTTAAAAACCTAGGTTTTGGAAATATGGGTGATTAAATTAGTCGCTATGCGATGTGCGGACAACGATTTGTCTAAGTTTGACATGAAATATAAAAATAAATACGGAATTGTGGATACATGACGTACACATAGGGTGATAGAATAGGACCAGAACTTCTGTATTATACCACCCAAGTTACCGTAAAAACTTAGGTTTTGGAAATATGGCTGATTAAAGTAGTCGCATTGAGATGTGCGGACAGCGATTTGTCAAAGTATGACATGAAAAATAAAATAAATACGGAAGTGTGCCAACATGACGTACACATAGGATGATAGAATAGGTCCTGAAATTTAGTATTATTCCACCCAAGCTATCGTAAAAACTTAGGTTTAGGAAATATGGCTGATTAATGTAGTCGCTATGCGATGTGCGGACAACGATTTGTCTAAGTTTGACATGAAATATAAAAATAAATACGGAATTTTAGATACATGACGTACACATAGGGGTACACGTAGGGTGATAGAATAGGACCAGAACTTCTGTATTATACCACCCAAGTTACCGTAAAAACTTAGGTTTTGGAAATATGGCTGATTAAAGTAGTCGCATTGAGATGTGCGGACAGCGATTTGTCAAAGTATGACATGAAAAATAAAATAAATACGGAAGTGTGCCAACATGACGTACACATAGGATGAAAGAATAGGACCAGAACTTTAGTACTATACCACCCAAGTTACCGTAAAAACTTAGGTTTTGGAAATATGGGTGATTAAATTAGTCGCTATGCGATGTGCGGACAACGATTTGTCTAAGTTTGACATGAAATATAAGAATAAATACGGAGGTGTGCCAACATTACGTACATATAGGGTGATAGAATAGGACCAGAACTTCTGTATTATACCACCCAAGTTACCGTAAAAACTTAGGTTTTGGAAATATGGCTGATTAAAGTAGTCGCATTGAGATGTGCGGACAGAGATTTGTCGAAGTTTGACACGAAATGTAATAAAAATACGGAGGTGTGCCAACATGACGTACACATAGGATGATAGAAAAGGTCCAGAACTTTAGTACTATACCATCCAAGTTACCGTAAAAACTTAGGTTTTGGAAATATGGGTGATTAAATTAGTCGCTATGCGAAGTGCGGACCACGATTTGTCTAAGTTTGACATGAAATATAAAAATAAATACGGAATTGTGGATACATGACGTACACATAGGGTGATAGAATAGGACCAGAACTTCTGTACTATACCACCCAAGTTACCTTAAAATCTTAGTTTTTGGATATATGGGTGATTAAATTAGTCGCTATGCGATGTGCGGACAACGATTTGTCTAAGTATGACATGAAATATAATAATAAATACGGAGGTGTGCCAACATTACGTACATATAGGGTGATAGAATAGGACCAGAACTTCTGTATTATACCACCCAAGTTACCGTAAAAACTTAGGTTTTGGAAATATGGCTGATTAAAGTAGTCGCATTGAGATGTGCGGACAGAGATTTGTCGAAGTTTGACACGAAATATAAAAAAAATACGGAGGTGTGCCAACATGACGTACACATAGGATGATAGAATAGGTCCAGAACTTTAGTACTATAACACCCAAGTTACCTTAAAAACTTAGGTTTTGGAAATACGGGTGATTAAAATAGTCGCTTTGGATGTGTGGACAGCGATCCACCTAAGTTGGACATTAAATATAAAATAAATACGGCAGTGTGTCAGCATGACGTACACGTAGGATGAAAGAATAGGACCAGAACTTTAGTACTATACCACCCAAGTTACCTTAAAAACTTAGGTTTTGGAAATATGGGTGATTAAATTAGTCGCTATGCGATGTGCGGACAACGATTTGTCTAAGTATGACATGAAATATAATAATAAATACGGAGGTGTGCCAACATTACTTACACGTAGGGTGATAGAATAGGACCAGAACTTCTGTATTATACCACCCAAGTTACCGTAAAAACTTAGGTTTTGGAAATATGGCTGATTAAAGTAGTCGCATTGAGATGTGCGGACAGAGATTTGTCGAAGTTTGTCATAAAATATAAAAAAAATACGGAGGTGTGCCAACATGACGTACACATAGGATGATAGAATAGGTCCAGAACTTTAGTACTATACCACCCAAGTTACCGTAAAAACTTAGGTTTTGGAAATATGGGTGATTAAATTAGTCGCTATGCGATGTGCGGACAACGATTTGTCTAAGTTTGACATGAAATATAATAATAAATACGGAGGTGTGCCAACATTACGTACACGTAGGGTGATAGAATAGGACCAGAACTTCTGTATTATACCACCCAAGTTACCGTAAAAACTTAGGTTTTGGAAATATGGCTGATTAAATTAGTCGCATTGAGACGTGCGGACAGCGATTTGTCAAAGTATGACATAAAAAATAAAATAAATACGGAAGTGTGCCAACATGACGTACACATAGGATGATAGAATAGGTCCTGAAATTTAATATTATACCACCCAAGTTACCTTAAAAACTTAAGTTTTGGAAATATCGGTGATTAAATTAGTCGCTATGCGATGTGCGGACAATGATTTGTCTAAGTTTGACATGAAATATAAAAATAAATACGGAATTGTGGATACATGACGTACACATAGGATGATAGAATAGGTCCTGAAATTTAGTATTATACCACCCAAGTTACCTTAAAAACTTAGGTTTTGGAAATATGGCTGATTAAAGTAGTCGCATTGAGATGTGCGGACAGCGATTTGTCAAAGTATGACATGAAAAATAAAATAAATACGGAAGTGTGCCAACATGACGTACACATAGGATGATAGAATAGGTCCAGAACTTTAGTACTATACCACCCAAGTTACCGTAAAAACTTAGGTTTTGGAAATATGGGTGATTAAAATAGTCGCTATGCGATGTGCGGACAGCGATCCACCTAAGTTTGACATAAAATATAAAATAAATACCACAGTGTGTCAGCATGACGTACACGTAGGATGAAAGAATAGGACCAGAACTTTAGTACTATACCACCCAAGTTACCTTAAAAACCTAGGTTTTGGAAATATGGGTGATTAAATTAGTCGCTATGCGATGTGCGGACAACGATTTGTCTAAGTATGACATGAAATATAATAATAAATTCGGAAGTGTGCCAACATTACGTACATATAGGGTGATAGAATAGGACCAAAACTTCTGTATTATACCACCCAAGTTACCGTAAAAACTTAGGTTTTGGAAATATGGCTGATTAAAGTAGTCGCATTGAGATGTGCGGACAGAGATTTGTCGAAGTTTGACACGAAATATAAAAAAATGCGGAGGTGTGCCAACATGACGTACACATAGGATGATAGAATAGGTCCAGAACATTAGTACTATACCACCCAAGTTACCGTAAAAACTTAGGTTTTGGAAATATGGGTGATTAAATTAGTCGCTATGCGATGTGCGGACAAGGATTTGTCGAAGTTTGACACGAAATATAAAAAAAATACGGAGGTGTGCCAACATGACGTACACAAAGGATGATAGAATAGGTCCAGAAATTTAGTACATTACCACCCAAGTTACCGTAAAAACTTAGGTTTTGGAAATATGGCTGATTTAAGTAGTCGCATTGAGATGTGCGGACAGCGATTTGTCAAAGTATGACATGAAAAATAAAATAAATACGGAATTGTGGTTACATGACGTACACATAGGGTGATAGAATAAGACCAGACCTTCTGTATTATACCACCCAAGTTACCGTAAAAACTTAGGTTTTGGAAATATGGGTGATTAAATTAGTCGCTATGGGATGTGCGGACAACGATTTGTCGAAGTTTGACACGAAATATAAAAAAAATACGGAGGTGTGCCAACATGACGTACACATAGAATGATAGAATAGGTTTAGAACTTTAGTACTATACCACCAAAGTTTCCGTAAAAACTTAGGTTTTGGAAATATGGGTGATTAAATTAGTCGCTATGCGATGTGCGGACAACGATTTGTCTAAGTTTGACTTGAAATATAAAAATAAATACGGAATTGTGGATACATGACGTACACATAGGGTGATAGAATAGGACCAGAACTTCTGTACTATACCACCCAATTTACCGTAAAAACTTAGGTTTTGGAAATATGGCTGATTAAAGTAGTCGCATTGAGATGTGCGGACAGCGATTTGTCAAAGTATGACATGAAAAATAAAATAAATACGGAAGTGTGCCAACATGACGTACACATAGGATGATAGAATAGGTCCTGAAATTTAGTATTATACCAGCCAAGTTACCTTAAAAACCTAGGTTTTGGAAATATGGGTGATTAAATTAGTCGCTATGCGATGTGCGGACAACGATTTGTCTAAGTTTGACATGAAATATAAAAATAAATACGGAATTGTGGATACATGACGTACACATAGGGTGATAGAATAGGACCAGAACTTCTGTATTATACCACCCAAGTTACCGTAAAAACTTAGGTTTTGGAAATATGGCTGATTAAAGTAGTCGCATTGAGATGTGCGGACAGCGATTTGTCAAAGTATGACATGAAAAATAAAATAAATACGGAAGTGTGCCAACATGACGTACACATAGGATGATAGAATAGGTCCTGAAATTTAGTATTATTCCACCCAAGCTATCGTAAAAACTTAGGTTTTGGAAATATGGCTGATTAAAGTAGTCGCTATGCGATGTGCGGACAACGATTTGTCTAAGTTTGACATGAAATATAAAAATAAATACGGAATTTTGGATACATGACGTACACATAGGGGTACACGTAGGGTGATAGAATAGGACCAGAACTTCTGTATTATACCACCCAAGTTACCGTAAAAACTTAGGTTTTGGAAATATGGCTGATTAAAGTAGTCGCATTGAGATGTGCGGACAGAGATTTGTCGAGGTTTGACACGAAATATAAGAAAAATACGGAGGTGTGCCAACATGACGTACACATAGGATGATAGAAAAGGTCCAGAACTTTAGTACTATACCATCCAAGTTACCGTAAAAACTTAGGTTTTGGAAATATGGGTGATTAAATTAGTCGCTATGCGATGTGCGGACCACGATTTGTCTAAGTTTGACATGAAATATAAAAATAAATACGGAATTGTGGATACATGACGTACACATAGGGTGATAGAATAGGACCAGAACTTCTGTACTATACCACCCAAGTTACCTTAAAATCTTAGTTTTTGGATATATGGGTGATTAAATTAGTCGCTATGCGATGTGCGGACAACGATTTGTCTAAGTATGACATGAAATATAATAATAAATACGGAGGTGTGCCAACATTACGTACATATAGGGTGATAGAATAGGACCAGAACTTCTGTATTATACCACCCAAGTTACCGTAAAAACTTAGGTTTTGGAAATATGGTTGATTAAAGTAGTCGCATTGAGATGTGCGGACAGAGATTTGTCGAAGTTTGACACGAAATATAAAAAAAATACGGAGGTGTGCCAACATGACGTACACATAGGATGATAGAATAGGTCCAGAACTTTAGTACTATACCACCCAAGTTACCTTAAAAACTTAGGTTTTGGAAATACGGGTGATTAAAATAGTCGCTTTGGATGTGTGGACAGCGATCCACCTAAGTTGGACATAAAATATAAAATAAATACGGCAGTGTGTCAGCATGACGTACACGTAGGATGAAAGAATAGGACCAGAACTTTAGTACTATACCACCCAAGTTACCTTAAAAACTTAGGTTTTGGAAATATGGGTGATTAAATTAGTCGCTATGCGATGTGCGGACAACGATTTGTCTAAGTATGACATGAAATATAATAATAAATACGGAGGTGTGCCAACATTACTTACACGTAGGGTGATAGAATAGGACCAGAACTTCTGTATTATACCACCCAAGTTACCGTAAAAACTTAGGTTTTGGAAATATGGCTGATTAAAGTAGTCGCATTGAGATGTGCGGATAGAGATTTGTCGAAGTTTGACATAAAATATAAAAAAAATACGGAGGTGTGCCAACATGACGTACACATAGGATGATAGAATAGGTCCAGAACTTTAGTACTATACCACCCAAGTTACCGTAAAAACTTAGGTTTTGGAAATATGGGTGATTAAATTAGTCGCTATACGATGTGCGGACAACGATTTGTCTAAGTTTGACATGAAATATAATAATAAATACGGAGGTGTGCCAACATTACGTACACGTAGGGTGATAGAATAGGACCAGAACTTCTTTATTATACCACCCAAGTTACCGTAAAAACTTAGGTTTTGGAAATATGGCTGATTAAAGTAGTCGCATTGAGATGTGTGGACAGAGATTTGTCGAAGTTTGACACGAAATATAAAAAAAATACGGAGGTGTGCCAACATGACGTACACATAGGATGATAGAATAGGTCCAGAACTTTAGTACTATATCAGCCAAGTTACCTTAAAAACTTAGGTTTTGGAAATACGGGTGATTAAAATAGTCGCTTTGGATGTGTGGACAGTGATCCACCTAAGTTTGACATAAAATATAAAATAAATACGGCAGTGTGTCAGCATGACGTACACGTAGGGTGATGAAATAGGACCAGAACTTCTGTATTATACCACCCAAGTTACCGTAAAAATTTAGGTTTTGGAAATATGGCTGATTAAAGTAGTCGCATTGAGATGTGCGGACAGCGATTTCTCAAAGTATGACATAAAAAATAAAATAAATACGGAAGTGTGCCAACATGACGTACACATAGGATGATAGAATAGGTCCTGAAATTTAATATTATACCACCCAAGTTACCTTAAAAACTTAGGTTTTGGAAATATCGGTGATTAAATTAGTCGCTATGCGATGTGCGGACAATGATTTGTCTAAGTTTGACATGAAATATAAAAATAAATACGGAATTGTGGATACATGACGTACACATAGGATGATAGAATAGGTCCTGAAATTTAGTATTATACCACCCAAGTTACCTTAAAAACTTAGGTTTTGGAAATATGGCTGATTAAAGTAGTCGCATTGAGATGTGCGGACAGCGATTTGTCAAAGTATGACATGAAAAATAAAATAAATACGGAAGTGTGCCAACATGACGTACACATAGGATGATAGAATAGGTCCAGAACATTAGTACTATACCACCCAAGTTACCTTAAAAACTTAGGTTTTGGAAATACGGGTGATTAAAATAGTCGCTTTGGATGAGTGGACAGCGATCCACCTAAGTTTGACATAAAATATAAAATAAATACGGCAGTGTGTCAGCATGACGTACACGTAGGATGAAAGAATAGGACCAGAACTTTAGTACTATACCACCCAAGTTACCTTAAAAACTTAGGTTTTGGAAATATGGGTGATTAAATGAGTCGCTATGCGATGTGCGGACAACGATTTGTCTAAGTATGACATGAAATATAATAATAAATACGGAGGTGTGCCAACATTAAGTACACGTAGGGTGATAGAATAGCACCAGAACTTCTGTATTATACCACCCAAGTTACCGTAAAAACTTAGGTTTTGGAAATATGGCTGATTAAAGTAGTCGCATTGAGATGTGCGGACAGAGATTTGTAGAAGTTTGACACGAAATATAAAAAAAATACGGAGGTGTGCCAACATGACGTACAAATAGGATGATAGAATAGGTCCAGAACTTTAGTACTATACCACCCAAGTTACCTTAAAAACTTAAGTTTTGGAAATACGGGTGATTAAAATAGTCGCTTTGGATGTGTGGACAGTGATCCACCTAAGTTTGACATAAAATATAAAATAAATACGGCAGTGTGTCAGCATGACGTACACGTAGGGTGATGAAATAGGACCAGAAATTCGGTATTATACAACCCAAGTTACCGTAAAAACTTAGGTTTTGGAAATATGGCTGATTAAAGTAGTCGCATTGAGATGTGCGAACAGCGATTTGTCAAAGTATGACATGAAAAATAAAATAAATACGGAAGTGTGCCAACATGACGTACACATAGGATGATAGAATAGGTCCTGAAATTTAGTATTATACAACCCAAGTTACCTTAAAAACTTAGGTTTTGGAAATATGGGTGATTAAATAAGTCGCTATGCGATGTGCGGACAACGATTTGTCTAAGTTAGACATGAAATATAAAAATAAATACGGAATTGTGGATACATGACGTACACGTAGGGTGATAGAATAGGACCAGAACTTCTGTATTATACCACCCAAGTTACCGTTAAAACTTAGGTTTTGGAAATATAGCTGATTAAAGTAGTCGCATTGAGATGTGCGGACAGAGATTTGTCGAAGTTTGACACGAAATATAAAAAAAATACGGAGGTGTGCCAACATGACGTACACAATGGATGATAGAATAGGTCCAGAACTTTAGTACTATACCACCCAAGTTACCTTAAAAACTTAGGTTTTGGAAATACGGGTGATTAAAATAGTCGCTTTGGATATGTGGACAGTGATCCACCTAAGTTTGACATAAAATATAAAATAAATACGGCAGTGTGTCAGCATGACGTACACGTAGGGTGATGAAATAGGACCAGAACTTCTGTATTATACCACCCAAGTTACCGTAAAAACTTAGGTTTTGGAAATATGGCTGATTAAAGTAGTCGCATTGAGATGTGCGGACAGCGATTTGTCAAAGTATGACATGAAAAATAAAATAAATACGGAAGTGTGCCAACATTACGTACACGTAGGTGATAGAATAGGTCCTGAAATTTAGTATTATACCACCCAAGTTACCTAAAAAACTTAGGTTTTGGAAATATGGGTGATTAAATTAGTCGCTATGCGATGTGCGGACAACGATTTGTCTAAGTTTGACATGAAATATAAAAATAAATACGGAATTGTGGATACATGACGTACACATAGGGTGATAGAATAGGACCAGAACTTCTGTATTATACCACCCAAGTTACCGTAAAAACTTAGGTTTTGCAAATATGGGTGATTAAATTAGTCGCTATGCGATGTGCGGACAACGATTTGTCTAAGTTTGACATGAAATATAAAAATAAATACGGAATTTTGGATACATGACGTACACATTGGGTGATAGAATAGGATTAGAACTATATTATTATACCACTCAGGTTACCGTCAAAACTTAGGTTTTGGAAATACGGGTGATTAAAATAGTCGCTTTGGATGTGTGGACAGCGATCCACCTAAGTTTGACATAAAATATAAAATAAATACGGCAGAGTGTCAGCATGACGTACACGTAGGATGAAAGAATAGGACCAGAACTTTAGTACTATACCACCCAAGTTACCTTAAAAACATAGGTTTTGGAAATATGGGTGATTAAAGTAGTCGCATTGAGATGTGCGGACAGCGATTTGTCAAAGTATGACATGAAAAATAAAATAAATACGGAAGTGTGCCAACATGACGTACACGTAGGGTGATGAAATAGGACCAGAACTTCTGTATTATACCACCCAAGTTACCGTAAAAACTTAGGTTTTGGAAATATGGCTGATTAAAGTAGTCGCATTGAGATGTGCGGACAGCGAATTGTCAAAGTATGACATGAAAAATAAAATAAATACGGAAGTGTGTCAACATGACGTACACATAGGATGATAGAATAGGTCCTGAAATTTAGTATTATACCACTCAGGTTACCGTCAAAACTTAGGTTTTGGAAATACGGGTGATTAAAATAGTCGCTTTGGATGTGTGGACAGCGATCCACCTAAGTTTGACATAAAATATAAAATAAATACGGCAGTGTGTCAGCATGACGTACACGTAGGATGAAAGAATAGGACCAGAACTTTAGTACTATACCACCCAAGTTACCTTAAAAACATAGGTTTTGGAAATATGGGTGATTAAAGTAGTCGCATTGAGATGTGCGGACAGCGATTTGTCAAAGTATGACATGAAAAATAAAATAAATACGGAAGTGTGCCAACATGACGTACACGTAGGGTGATGAAATAGGACCAGAACGTCTGTATTATACCACCCAAGTTACCGTAAAAACTTAGGTTTTGGAAATATGGCTGATTAAAGTAGTCGCATTGAGATGTGCGGACAGCGAATTGTCAAAGTATGACATGAAAAATAAAGTAAATACGGAAGTGTGCCAACATGACGTACACATAGGATGATAGAATAGGTCCTGAAATTTAGTATTATACCACCCAAGTTACCTTAAAAACTTAGGTTTTGGAAATATGGGTTATTAAATTAGTCGCTATGCGATGTGCGGACAACGATTTGTCTAAGTTTGACATGAAATATAAAAATAAATACGG
This sequence comes from Flexamia atlantica, assembly GCA_035578135.1. NCBI lineage: Eukaryota > Metazoa > Arthropoda > Insecta > Hemiptera > Cicadellidae > Flexamia > Flexamia atlantica. The sequence continues at coordinate 25,638 of JAQJVK010000279.1, forward strand.
AATTGTGGATACATGACGTACACATAGGGTGATAGAATAGGACCAGAACTTCTGTATTATACCACCCAAGTTACCGTAAAAACTTAGGTTTTGGAAATATAGCTGATTAAAGTAGTCGCATTGAGATGTGCGGACAGAGATTTGTCGAAGTTTGACACGAAATATAAAAAAATACGGAGGTGTGCCAACATGACGTACACATAGGATGATAGAATAGGTCCAGAACTTTAGTACTATACCACCCAAGTTACCTTAAAAACTTAGGTTTTGGAAATACGGGTGATTAAAATAGTCGCTTTGGATATGTGGACAGTGATCCACCTAAGTTTGACATAAAATATAAAATAAATACGGCAGTGTGTCAGCATGACGTACACGTAGGGTGATGAAATAGGACCAGAACTTCTGTATTATACCACCCAAGTTACCGTAAAAACTTAGGTTTTGGAAATATGGCTGATTAAAGTAGTCGCATTGAGATGTGCGGACAGCGATTTGTCAAAGTATGACATGAAAAATAAAATAAATACGGAAGTGTGCCAACATTACGTACACGTAGGTGATAGAATAGGTCCTGAAATTTAGTATTATACCACCCAAGTTACCTTAAAAACTTAGGTTTTGGAAATATGGGTGATTAAATTAGTCGCTATGCGATGTGCGGACAACGATTTGTCTAAGTTTGACATGAAATATAAAAATAAATACGGAATTGTGGATACATGACGTACACATAGGGTGATAGAATAGGACCAGAACTTCTGTATTATACCACCCAAGTTACCGTAAAAACTTAGGTTTTGCAAATATGGGTGATTAAATTAGTCGCTATGCGATGTGCGGACAACGATTTGTCTAAGTTTGACATGAAATATAAAAATAAATACGGAATTTTGGATACATGACGTACACATTGGGTGATAGAATAGGATTAGAACTATATTATTATACCACTCAGGTTACCGTCAAAACTTAGGTTTTGGAAATACGGGTGATTAAAATAGTCGCTTTGGATGTGTGGACAGCGATCCACCTAAGTTTGACATAAAATATAAAATAAATACGGCAGAGTGTCAGCATGACGTACACGTAGGATGAAAGAATAGGACCAGAACTTTAGTACTATACCACCCAAGTTACCTTAAAAACATAGGTTTTGGAAATATGGGTGATTAAAGTAGTCGCATTGAGATGTGCGGACAGCGATTTGTCAAAGTATGACATGAAAAATAAAATAAATACGGAAGTGTGCCAACATGACGTACACGTAGGGTGATGAAATAGGACCAGAACTTCTGTATTATACCACCCAAGTTACCGTAAAAACTTAGGTTTTGGAAATATGGCTGATTAAAGTAGTCGCATTGAGATGTGCGGACAGCGAATTGTCAAAGTATGACATGAAAAATAAAATAAATACGGAAGTGTGTCAACATGACGTACACATAGGATGATAGAATAGGTCCTGAAATTTAGTATTATACCACTCAGGTTACCGTCAAAACTTAGGTTTTGGAAATACGGGTGATTAAAATAGTCGCTTTGGATGTGTGGACAGCGATCCACCTAAGTTTGACATAAAATATAAAATAAATACGGCAGTGTGTCAGCATGACGTACACGTAGGATGAAAGAATAGGACCAGAACTTTAGTACTATACCACCCAAGTTACCTTAAAAACATAGGTTTTGGAAATATGGGTGATTAAAGTAGTCGCATTGAGATGTGCGGACAGCGATTTGTCAAAGTATGACATGAAAAATAAAATAAATACGGAAGTGTGCCAACATGACGTACACGTAGGGTGATGAAATAGGACCAGAACTTCTGTATTATACCACCCAAGTTACCGTAAAAACTTAGGTTTTGGAAATATGGCTGATTAAAGTAGTCGCATTGAGATGTGCGGACAGCGAATTGTCAAAGTATGACATGAAAAATAAAGTAAATACGGAAGTGTGCCAACATGACGTACACATAGGATGATAGAATAGGTCCTGAAATTTAGTATTATACCACCCAAGTTACCTTAAAAACTTAGGTTTTGGAAATATGGGTTATTAAATTAGTCGCTATGCGATGTGCGGACAACGATTTGTCTAAGTTTGACATGAAATATAAAAATAAATACGGAATTGTGGATACATGACGTACACATAGGGTGATAGAATAGGACCAGAACTTCTGTATTATACCACCCAAGTTACCGTAAAAACTTAGGTTTTGGAAATATAGCTGATTAAAGTAGTCGCATTGAGATGTGCGGACAGAGATTTGTCGAAGTTTGACACGAAATATAAAAAAATACGGAGGTGTGCCAACATGACGTACACATAGGATGATAGAATAGGTCCAGAACTTTAGTACTATACCACCCAAGTTACCTTAAAAACTTAGGTTTTGGAAATACGGGTGATTAAAATAGTCGCTTTGGATATGTGGACAGTGATCCACCTAAGTTTGACATAAAATATAAAAACATACGGCAGTGTGTCAGCATGACGTACACGTAGGGTGATGAAATAGGACCAGAACTTCTGTATTATACCACCCAAGTTACCGTAAAAACTTAGGTTTTGGAAATATGGCTGATTAAAGTAGTCGCATTGAGATGTGCGGACAGCGATTTGTCAAAGTATGACATGAAAAATAAAATAAATACGGAAGTGTGCCAACATTACGTACACGTAGGTGATAGAATAGGTCCTGAAATTTAGTATTATACCACCCAAGTTACCTTAAAAACCTAGGTTTTGGAAATATGGGTGATTAAATTAGTCGCTATGCGATGTGCGGACAACGATTTGTCTAAGTATGACATGAAATATAATAATAAATTCGGAAGTGTGCCAACATTACGTACATATAGGGTGATAGAATAGGACCAAAACTTCTGTATTATACCACCCAAGTTACCGTAAAAACTTAGGTTTTGGAAATATGGCTGATTAAAGTAGTCGCATTGAGATGTGCGGACAGAGATTTGTCGAAGTTTGACACGAAATATAAAAAAAATGCGGAGGTGTGCCAACATGACGTACACATAGGATGATAGAATAGGTCCAGAACATTAGTACTATACCACCCAAGTTACCTTAAAAACTTAGGTTTTGGAAATACGGGTGATTAAAATAGTCGCTTTGGATGAGTGGACAGCGATCCACCTAAGTTTGACATAAAATATAAAATAAATACGGCAGTGTGTCAGCATGACGTACACGTAGGATGAAAGAATAGGACCAGAACTTTAGTACTATACCACCCAAGTTACCTTAAAAACTTAAGTTTTGGAAATATGGGTGATTAAATTAGTCGCTATGCGATGTGCGGACAACGATTTGTCTACGTATGACATGAAATATAATAATAAATACGGAGGTGCGCCAACATTAAGTACACGTAGGGTGATAGAATAGGACCAGAACTTCTGTATTATACCACCCAAGTTACCGTAAAAACTTAGGTTTTGGAAATATGGCTGATTAAAGTAGTCGCATTGAGATGTGCGGACAGAGATTTGTCGAAGTTTGACACGAAATATAAAAAAAATACGGAGGTGTGCCAACATGACGTACAAATAGGATGATAGAATAGGTCCAGAACTTTAGTACTATACCACCCAAGTTACCTTAAAAACTTAAGTTTTGGAAATACGGGTGATTAAAATAGTCGCTTTGGATGTGTGGACAGTGTTCCACCTAAGTTTGACATAAAATATAAAATAAATACGGCAGTGTGTCAGCATGACATACACGTAGGGTGATGAAATAGGACCAGAAATTCGGTATTATACCACCCAAGTTACCGTAAAAACTTAGGTTTTGGAAATATGGCTGATTAAAGTAGTCGCATTGAGATGTGCGGACAGCGATTTGTCAAAGTATGACATGAAAAATAAAATAAATACGGAAGTGTGCCAACATGACGTACACATAGGATGATAGAATAGGTCCTGAAATTTAGTATTATACCAACCAAGTTACCTTAAAAACTTAGGTTTTGGAAATATGGGTGATTAAATTAGTCGCTATGCGATGTGCGGACAACGATTTGTCTAAGTTAGACATGAAATATAAAAATAAATACGGAATTGTGGATACATGACGTACACATAGGGTGATAGAATAGGACCAGAACTTCTGTATTATACCACCCAAGTTACCGTTAAAACTTAGGTTTTGGAAATATAGCTGATTAAAGTAGTCGCATTGAGATGTGCGGACAGAGATTTGTCGAAGTTTGACACGAAATATAAAAAAAATACGGAGGTGTGCCAACATGACGTACACATAGGATGATAGAATAGGTCCAGAACTTTAGTACTATACCACCCAAGTTACCTTAAAAACTTAGGTTTTGGAAATACGGGTGATTAAAATAGTCGCTTTGGATATGTGGACAGTGATCCACCTAAGTTTGACATAAAATATAAAATAAATACGGCAGTGTGTCAGCATGACGTACACGTAGGGTGATGAAATAGGACCAGAACTTCTGTATTATACCACCCAAGTTACCGTAAAAACTTAGGTTTTGGAAATATGGCTGATTAAAGTAGTCGCATTGAGATGTGCGGACAGCGATTTGTCAAAGTATGACATGAAAAATAAAATAAATACGGAAGTGTGCCAACATTACGTACACGTAGGTGATAGAATAGGTCCTGAAATTTAGTATTATACCACCCAAGTTACCTTAAAAACCTAGGTTTTGGAAATATGGGTGATTAAATTAGTCGCTATGCGAAGTGCGGACAACGATTTGTCTAAGTATGACATGAAATATAATAATAAATTCGGAAGTGTGCCAACATTACGTACATATAGGGTGATAGAATAGGACCAAAACTTCTGTATTATACCACCCAAGTTACCGTAAAAACTTAGGTTTTGGAAATATGGCTGATTAAAGTAGTCGCATTGAGATGTGCGGACAGAGATTTGTCGAAGTTTGACACGAAGTATAAAAAAAATGCGGAGGTGTGCCAACATGACGTACACATAGGATGATAGAATAGGTCCAGAACATTAGTACTATACCACCCAAGTTACCTTAAAAACTTAGGTTTTGGAAATACGGGTGATTAAAATAGTCGCTTTGGATGAGTGGACAGCGATCCACCTAAGTTTGACATAAAATATAAAATAAATACGGCAGTGTGTCAGCATGACGTACACGTAGGATGAAAGAATAGGACCAGAACTTTAGTACTATACCACCCAAGTTACCTTAAAAACTTAGGTTTTGGAAATATGGGTGATTAAATTAGTCGCTATGCGATGTGCGGACAACGATTTGTCTAAGTATGACATGAAATATAATAATAAATACGGAGGTGTGCCAACATTAAGTACACGTAGGGTGATAGAATAGGACCAGAACTTATGTATTATACCACCCAAGTTACCGTAAAAACTTAGGTTTTGGAAATATGGCTGATTAAAGTAGTCGCATTGAGATGTGCGGACAGAGATTTGTCGAAGTTTGACACGAAATATAAAAAAAATACGGAGGTGTGCCAACATGACGTACAAATAGGATGATAGAATAGGTCCAGAACTTAATACTATACCACCCAAGTTACCTTAAAAACTTAAGTTTTGGAAATACGGGTGATTAAAATAGTCGCTTTGGATGTGTGGACAGTGATCCACCTAAGTTTGACATAAAGTATAAAATAAATACGGCAGTGTGTCAGCATGACATACACGTAGGGTGATGAAATAGGACCAGAAATTCGGTATTATACCACCCAAGTTACCGTAAAAACTTAGGTTTTGGAAATATGGCTGATTAAAGTAGTCGCATTGAGATGTGCGGACAGCGATTTGTCAAAGTATGACATGAAAAATAAAATAAATACGGAAGTGTGCCAACATGACGTACACATAGGATGATAGAATAGGTCCTGAACTTTAGTATTATACCACCCAAGTTACCTTAAAAACTTAGGTTTTGGAAATATGGGTGATTAAATTAGTCGCTATGCGATGTGCGGACAACGATTTGTCTAAGTTAGACATGAAATATAAAAATAAATACGGAATTGTGGATACATGACGTACACATAGGGTGATAGAATAGGACCAGAACTTCTGTATTATACCACCCAAGTTACCGTTAAAACTTAGGTTTTGGAAATATAGCTGATTAAAGTAGTCGCATTGAGATGTGCGGACAGAGATTTGTCGAAGTTTGACACGAAATATAAAAAAATACGGAGGTGTGCCATAATGACGTACACATAGGATGATAGAATACGTCCAGAACTTTAGTACTATACCACCCAAGTTACCTTAAAAACTTAGGTTTTGGAAATACGGGTGATTAAAATAGTCGCTTTGGATATGTGGACAGTGATCCACCTAAGTTTGACATAAAATATAAAATAAATACGGAAGTGTGCCAGCATTACGTACACGTAGGTGATAGAATAGGTCCTGAAATTTAGTATTATACCACCCAAGTTACCTTAAAAACTTAGGTTTTGGAAATATGGGTGATTAAATTAGTCGCTATGCGATGTGCGGACAACGATTTGTCTAAGTTTGACATGAAATATAATAATAATAATAATAATAATAATAATAATAATATCTCTTTATTGTAGTAGACAATAACATTGCATTACAAGCGTCAACTTTAATCATTCAATTTAAATAGTAGTCCTGTTGATGTCTTCAACAATCGTCATTATTTACAATATAATAAGAATCTAAAGTTACAAATACACCGATTTACTTCTTTTTTTCAGCACCATTGCCAAGATTTTTTATCGCGTTAATACCTAAAATTTAGTTTTCCCAGCGGCTCATCATAAACTCGTCAACTGAGTACAGCACTTTGGACACCAACAAGTGTTTTAGTCGAGATTTGAACTGATTTTTGTTTTGAGATTGTTTCACACCTTCAGGGAGTTTGTTGATGAACTTAACACCAAGTTGAGACGGTAGATGCTCAAACATCACGGTTCTGTGTTGTTGATATCTATAATTGTCTCTGCTCCTGGTATCGTATTGGTGAATTTCACTGCCTTGTACAAGTGAGCATTTGTATCTACAATACAAGGTCACTTCAAAAATGTAAAGGCAGGGCAACGTAAGCAAACCTAGCTCCCTGAAGGCGTCTTTACATGATTCTCTCGGCTGCAATTTGGAAATTATTCTCACTGCTTTTTTCTGCAGTTTGAATACTCTATCCAGCCTGAACTTTGCGCAACTACCCCATACTCTTATTCCATAGGAGAGGTGAGGGTAGATTAGGCCAAAATAGGCCATTAAGAGCACATCTATTGAGCAGAATTTTGCAAGGTTGCGTAAAGCAAAAATTCCGGACGCAACCCTAGCACAAATGTGGTCAACATGGTCTTCCCAGGTCAGCCCTTTGTCAAGGTACATTCCCAGGAATTTGACAGAATCAGTTCCCTCTAAGAGGTCATCATCCACCATAACTGCTGGCTGCATGTCAAATTCCCGCTGTCGAAGCTGAAAAGACAATGCATTTGATTTTGAATTGTTTGTTTTGAGGTTGATTTCGGAGAATGATTGGATGCATGAATTGAGATCAATGAAAGAATTTATCTCAAGTTCACTTTTTGATGATGCTTTAACGCAGATCGTTGTGTCATCTGCGTATTGAATCATCTTTCCATTCTGGATCGATGAACTTATGTTATTGACGTACAGCAAGAAGAGGATGGGCCCTAGAATTGATCCCTGCGGGACACCTTGGACCATCTTTACCTTTTCGGAAAGTTGACCATCTATTTCAACATACTGGAATCGGTCTGCCAAGTATGACTTGAGCCACTTGAGTGGCAAGCCGCGAATGCCGTACGTCTCTAACTGGTGCAACAGTGTCTCATGGTGCACACAGTCAAATGCTTTTGAAAGGTCAAGAAATATGCTGAGCACATGTTCTCGCCTTTCAAGGCCATCGACAACCATTTCAATGAGATTGGTAATTGCATCAACCGTGGAGTTGTCTTTCCTGAACCCAAACTGATTTGACGAAAGAATGTCAAAACGTTCAAGGAACTTCATGAGTCTATTTAGGAATAGCTTCTCGAAGACCTTGCTTAAGACAGGCAGGATTGAAATTGGCCTGTAATTGCTGGCATGTAAGGGATTATCCTTTTTTAAAAGCGGAATCACCTTAGCCAGTTTCAGCTGGGTTGGAAACACTCCGGTCTGGAAAGACAAGTTGACCAATTCGGTCAGTGGCTTCAAAATGTGCCTGAAGCAACGTTTGAGTAGCCACACAGACATTCCGTTTATATCACAGGTCTTTTTTGGTTTCAATTCTTCAATGATTCGCGCCACCTCATCCTCACTGACAGGAGAAAGTGCCATGGACGAAACCGGACCTCGAATGGGGTTTGCGGAAAAATTTGGACTGTTAAATGATGGGTCCGGTAAAGCTACTGATGAGAAAAATTGATTGAATTCGTTGGCCACTTGTTTTGGTTCCTCAATAATTTTACCTTCTTTTTCGATTTTCATAGGTGCAAAAGTTTTATTTGTTTTTGAGACATTATTGATTATTTTCCAAGCAGATTTTGAAAAGTTTGTGCAATGTTTGAGGGTGCGATTAACATCATAAGCTTTGGCAGCCTTTATTACTTTCCTATAGATTCTCTTATAATTTCTGTAAAAAGCTTTAAAATTTTCGTTTTGAGTTTGTATGAAAATTGAATGAAGAAATTTTAGCCTTTCACGAGATGTACGGATACCGAGAGTGATCCAGGAATTTATCTGCTGTGATGGTTTGGTTTTAGACTTTTTGAAAGGACAACTATTATTTAAATGAAATTTTAAGCAACCCTCAAAAGCTTGGAACATATCATTTACTTGCGTAGACTCACCAAGAAAAGGCCAAGTTTCATGCTTTAATGCATGATTTAGTACAGTTATATTTCTGGGCTGCGTGGCCCTGTTAATTTTGAAAAGAGGTGGTATTTTTTCCGGCATGTGACCAGTGACAACTATCTCCTGGGCAAAGTGATCGGAAACGGCTGCGTTAATCACTGAAACTTTTGAATTTGGAATGTTTGTTATTACATTGTCGATGGCCGTTCTCGACGTTGCTGTTACTCTAGTTGGCGTGTTTACGGACCAGATTAAGTTGAAAGTGTCCAGGATATCCCGTAACCGCTGGGTTGTGGGGTGTGTGTGGTCTAGAACATCAATGTTAAAGTCGCCCATTATAATAAATTTCTTTTGATTTTCATGTAAAAATTTTAAAAGATGTTCTAGATTTTTGAAAAAGGAATCAAGACACCCATTAGGTGATTTGTACAGACCGATGATAAAGACTGTCCCGTAGGACACTAAATTTATCTTGGTCCCACAAACTTCAAAATCAAGGTCTGCACAATCTTCAATTTCAAATGTTTCAAATGTCATCGTGTTTTTTATAAAGATTGCCACACCTCCCCCCTTGAACGCGCTTCTTTGAAAACTTGATGCCAATTTATAATTTTCAATTTTGAAAAAACAGACATTTTCTTCATGAAAACCATGCTCGGATACAATGAATATATCCGACACTAGTTCCTCACATAAAATTGAAAGTTCATCAACTTTATTTGTTGCTGATTGAGAATTGATATGGACCGCTTTAAATTTTGAAATGTAATTTTGGGCCGACGAATTTGAATCGGGCAATGATGCTTTCATCCCAATGGTCTGACTAGGGATGGAACGATGTTTTTTTGTCTCTGTGGAGTGTCGTCTTCACCGGTGACCTGGGTTGGCAGCAAAATCCTCGTAGCTCCATCGCTCGACTCGAGGGAAGTTGAGAGCGACTGAGCAACAGAAGTTGCAGGTACGTTCGTTGTTCTGGTGGTCAGAGACTGCGGAAAGGCCTTCACAGCGTCAGCGTAGGACTCGAAGTCGTCAGGAAGCTGGGTAGCAGAATCATGGCTAGACTTGGTGCTGTCGGTCGTGCCATAGGACTTATTGTTGGCTTTGGCGTGTCTACTTGGATTTTTTACCTTCGACAGAGTTTCCAACACAAGTCTTGCCAAGAGTCGCTTTCCCCTCATCGTGAGGTGAAGCCCATGGGTCGTAAAAAACCTGCGGCTGATTCTGTTGAAGTCCAGCAGATGGACTCCAGAGTACCTCAAGCAAACTTCCTCGATGTATGCATTCAGGAGTGCTATTCGGTCATTAATGTCATGGTCTGCAGGCAAGTCATGGCGATAAGGCAGAGTAGATACCACGACTTCTGATGAACGTAGGCGAGTTGCAATCTGCGTCTCCAGGTCTTCATAAATTGCAGAAGCGTCACCATCCGCTAAGTCGTTGGTCCCAGCAATCAAAATAGAGCAGCTGCCTTGAGGAGGAGGAGCACCAGCTAAAACTCTCCGGAATTTGGCGCCAGGTTTGCAGATGCCATTTACTTTTGTTCTGCTACTATCAACTAGCTTTTGCACCAAGCCCGCCAGATGCCGCCCATGGCTGTCGCTTTCTATTTGTACCGTTGAGAAGCGGACCTGCTTTGGGTGATCTATTTTTACTATCGATTTTTTAAGAGGTTTTCCATTATTAGTGTCTGATCGAGCATTCTTAACTTTGGTATTGGTAGGTTTATATTTTATGTTTTGCTTTTTGCTATGTTTATTTTTAGCCGAGTTAGTTGAATCAGCCAGAACATTAAACCTGTTTGTTAACTTTGGAGGAATATTATTTTTTCCTTTCACCTCCACCCAATCCTCATGCTTCTCTTGGTCATTTTTATTTATATCATTTTCTTTATCTTCAACCTTTTTCTTCAAGACGCTTATTTCCGCCTCTAGGACCTCGATGGTGGTGCGCAGCCTACCAACTAGAGTATTTAACTCAGCACAACGTGGATCTTCGCAGACCACAGGTAGGTTGCACTGCACACTGCAATCGGCTTTGTGATTTTCTGCCGCAGGATTCTCCATAGAGGAAGCTTGAGAAACGAAAATCTGGTCGGTGTACTCCATTAGCCTTATATCGGATTCAATCGAATGATCTAAAACAACTTTTAGCTGACCTTGAAGTTTTGTAATTTCTTGTTTCAATTTGTTGTTCTCGTTCAAGGTGTCATTCATTACCGGTGTGAAGATGACAGAAGTAGGGTTGATAGGAGTGGAGGAAGCATTCAGTGGCGTGGGTGCAGATGTCGAGGAAGTGGCGAGATCAGGAAGCGCGGACGCGCGGTTCGCACCGAGCTCAGCCGCGGCAGGACCGGACGGTGTCGCTGGAGCAGTCGCAGTCCCAGAGCAACTCTGGGGCGAGGACAGAGACCGCATTGTCACTGGGTGAGGGCCCGAGTGCTTGCTGTTAGATTCAGTAACAGCAGATTTATTGGAGTCAGTCTTTATAGTTGCACTGCAGGTTCTTCCCAAACAGCGCCAAACAATATCACCGCTTTTTACACTGTAGCTTTCTCTGAACTTATAATTATTAAATAGTATATGCGGCTTTCCATTTTTCGTATATTCTATATTCAGTGTCATTGCTAGTGTTGCCTTTATTTATGATTTACTGAAAAAAAATCTCAAATTAATACTGATTGTCGCACTTATGGAATTATGTGTGCCTTCTTTTGCTTGTCGGTTAATTAAAAGCAGAGCTGTAGCAATATTGCGTTGGGAAAATTGAAGGGGTTTCGGTGACCGATACTGCTGATGCGTTATCAGCCCCAACAGATAGCGTGGGCGTGCAGTCGCGGAAGTCAGACGCACGACAATTCCCTGCAATTCCCAGCGGGTGGCAACACTCCGTGCGCGGGTAGGGTGCGCAGATTAGATGCCAGTTTAATATAACAGCGTTTGAGACGTTTGTTTTGAGGTCAGTTTAAACTTGATATCTGACCTTATAACCTAATCCTAATACGACAGTTTCATGACACAAACAATCATTATATACAATGTCAGTACTTCAAAAAACACTCCACATTACATAGCAACGAAAAACACACAGATCGTGGTGACAACAGTTTAAAAACACATTAAATTTGTACAATTTTAAAGAGAGCAAATAACTGCCGAACTAACACAAGCGGCCCAGGCTGGCCAACCCCCCAAATAATATAAAAATAAATACGGAATTGTGGATACATGACGTACACATAGGGTGATAGAATAGGACCAGAACTTCTGTATTATACCACCCAAGTTACCGTAAAAACTTAGGTTTTGGAAATATGGCTGATTAAAGTAGTCGCATTGAGATGTGCGGACAGCGATTTGTCAAAGTATGACATGCAAAATAAAATAAATACGGAAGTGTGCCAACATGACGTACACATAGGATGATAGAATAGGTCCTGAAATTTAGTATTATACCACCAAAGTTACCTTAAAAACTTAGGTTTTGGAAATATGGGTGATTAAATTAGTCGCTATGCGTTGTGCGGACAACGATTTGTCTAAGTTTGACATGAAATATAAAAATAAATACGGAATTTTGGATACATGACGTACACATTGGGTGATAGAATAGGATTAGAACTATATTATTATACCACTCAGGTTACCGTCAAAACTTAGGTTTTGGAAATACGGGTGATTAAAAAAGTCGCTTTGGATGTGTGGACAGCGATCCACCTAAGTTTGACATAAAATATAAAATAAATACGGCAGTGTGTCAGCATGACGTACACGTAGGATGAAAGAATAGGACCAGAACTTCTGTATTATACCACCCAAGTTACCGTAAAAACTTAGGTTTTGGAAATATGGCTGATTAACGTAGTCGCATTGAGATGTGCGGACAGCGATTTGTCAAAGTATGACATGAAAAATAAAATAAATACGGAAGTGTGCCAACATTACGTACACGTAGGTGATAGAATAGGTCCTGAAATTTAGTATTATACCACCCAAGTTACCTTAAAAACTTAGGTTTTGGAAATATGGGTGATTAAATTAGTCGCTATGCGATGTGCGGACAACGATTTGTCTAAGTTTGACATGAAATATAAAAATAAATACGGAATTGTGGATACATGACGTACACATAGGGTGATAGAATAGGACCAGAACTTCTGTATTATACCACCCAAGTTACCGTAAAAACTTAGGTTTTGGAAATATGGGTGATTAAATTAGTCGCTATGCGATGTGCGGACAACGATTTGTCTAAGTTTGACATGAAATATAAAAATAAATGTGGAATTTTGGATACATGACGAACACATAGGGTGATAGAATAGGATTAGAACTATATTATTATACCACTCAGGTTACCGTCAAAACTAAGGTTTTGGAAATACGGGTGATTAAAATAGTCGCTTTGGATGTGTGGACAGCGATCCACCTAAGTTTGACATAAAATATAAAATAAATACGGCAGTGTGTCAGCATGACGTACACGTAGGATGAAAGAATAGGACCAGAACTTTAGTACTGTACCACCCAAGTTACCTTAAAAACATAGGTTTTGGAAATATGGGTGATTAAAGTAGTCGCATTGAGATGTGCGGACAGCGATTTGTCAAAGTATGACATGAAAAATAAAATAAATACGGAAGTGTGCCAACATGACGTACACGTAGGGTGATGAAATAGGACCAGAACTTCTGTATTATACCACCCAAGTTACCGTAAAAACTTAGGTTTTGGAAATATGGCTGATTAAAGTAGTCGCATTGAGATGTGCGGACAGCGAATTGTCAAAGTATGACATGAAAAATAAAATAAATACGGAAGTGTGCCAACATGACGTACACATAGGATGATAGAATAGGTCTTGAAATTTAGTATTATACCACCCAAGTTACCTTAAAAACTTAGGTTTTGGAAATATGGGTGATTAAATTAGTCGCTATGCGATGTGCGGACAACGATTTGTCTAAGTTTGACATGAAATATAAAAATAAATACGGAATTGTGGATACATGACGTACACATAGGGTGATAGAATAGGACCAGAACTTCTGTATTATACCACCCAAGTTACCGTAAAAACTTAGGTTTTGGAAATATAGCTGATTAAAGTAGTCGCATTGAGATGTGCGGACAGAGATTTGTCGAAGTTTGACACGAAATATAAAAAAATACGGAGGTGTGCCAACATGACGTACACATAGGATGATAGAATAGGTCCAGAACTTTAGTACTATACCACCCAAGTTACCTTAAAAACTTAGGTTTTGGAAATACGGGTGATTAAAATAGTCGCTTTGGATATGTGGACAGTGATCCACCTAAGTTTGACATAAAATATAAAATAAATACGGCAGTGTGTCAGCATGACGTACACGTAGGGTGATGAAATAGGACCAGAACTTCTGTATTATACCACCCAAGTTACCGTAAAAACTTAGGTTTTGGAAATATGGCTGATTAAAGTAGTCGCATTGAGATGTGCGGACAGCGATTTGTCAAAGTATGACATGAAAAATAAAATAAATACGGAAGTGTGCCAACATTACGTACACGTAGGTGATAGAATAGGTCCTGAAATTTAGTATTATACCACCCAAGTTACCTTAAAAACCTAGGTTTTGGAAATATGGGTGATTAAATTAGTCGCTATGCGAAGTGCGGACAACGATTTGTCTAAGTATGACATGAAATATAATAATAAATTCGGAAGTGTGCCAACATTACGTACATATAGGGTGATAGAATAGGACCAAAACTTCTGTATTATACCACCCAAGTTACCGTAAAAACTTAGGTTTTGGAAATATGGCTGATTAAAGTAGTCGCATTGAGATGTGCGGACAGCGAATTGTCAAAGTATGACATGAAAAATAAAATAAATACGGAAGTGTGCCAACATGACGTACACATAGGATGATAGAATAGGTCCTGAAATTTAGTATTATACCACCCAAGTTACCTTAAAAACTTAGGTTTTGGAAATATGGGTGATTAAATTAGTCGCTATGCGATGTGCGGACAACGATTTGTCTAAGTTTGACATGAAATATAAAAATAAATACGGAATTGTGGATACATGACGTACACATAGGGTGATAGAATAGGACCAGAACTTCTGTATTAAACCACCCAAGTTACCGTAAAAACTTAGGTTTTGGAAATATGGCTGATTAAAGTAGTCGCATTGAGATGTGCGGACAGCGATTTGTCAAAGTATGACATGCAAAATAAAATAAATACGGAAGTGTGCCAACATGACGTACACATAGGATGATAGAATAGGTCCTGAAATTTAGTATTATACCACCAAAGTTACCTTAAAAACTTAGGTTTTGGAAATATGGGTGATTAAATTAGTCGCTATGCGATGTGCGGACAACGATTTGTCTAAGTTTGACATGAAATATAAAAATAAATACGGAATTTTGGATACATGACGTACACATTGGGTGATAGAATAGGACCAGAACTTCTGTATTATACCACCCAAGTTACCGTAAAAACTTAGGTTTTGGAAATATGGGTGATTAAATTAGTCGCTATGCGATGTGCGGACAACGATTTGTCTAAGTTTGACATGAAATATAAAAATAAATACGGAATTTTGGATACATGACGGACACATTGGGTGATAGAATAGGATTAGAACTATATTATTATACCACTCAGGTTACCGTCAAAACTTAGGTTTTGGAAATACGGGTGATTAAAAAAGTCGCTTTGGATGTGTGGACAGCGATCCACCTAAGTTTGACATAAAATATAAAATAAATACGGCAGTGTGTCAGCATGACGTACACGTAGGATGAAAGAATAGGACCAGAACTTCTGTATTATACCACCCAAGTTACCGTAAAAACTTAGGTTTTGGAAATATGGCTGATTAAAGTAGTCGCATTGAGATGTGCGGACAGCGATTTGTCAAAGTATGACATGAAAAATAAAATAAATACGGAAGTGTGCCAACATTACGTACACGTAGGTGATAGAATAGGTCCTGAAATTTAGTATTATACCACCCAAGTTACCTTAAAAACTTAGGTTTTGGAAATATGGGTGATTAAATTAGTCGCTATGCGATGTGCGGACAACGATTTGTCTAAGTTTGACATGAAATATAAAAATAAAAACGGAATTGTGGATACATGACGTACACATAGGGTGATAGAATAGGACCAGAACTTCTGTATTATACCACCCAAGTTACCGTAAAAACTTAGGTTTTGGAAATATGGCTGATTAAAGTAGTCGCATTGAGATGTGCGGACAGCGATTTGTCAAAGTATGACATGCAAAATAAAATAAATACGGAAGTGTGCCAACATGACGTACACATAGGATGATAGAATAGGTCCTGAAATTTAGTATTATACCACCAAAGTTACCTTAAAAACTTAGGTTTTGGAAATATGGGTGATTAAATTAGTCGCTATGCGTTGTGCGGACAACGATTTGTCTAAGTTTGACATGAAATATAAAAATAAATACGGAATTTTGGATACATGACGTACACATTGGATGATAGAATAGGATTAGAACTATATTATTATACCACTCAGGTTACCGTCAAAACTTAGGTTTTGGAAATACGGGTGATTAAAAAAGTCGCTTTGGATGTGTGGACAGCGATCCACCTAAGTTTGACATAAAATATAAAATAAATACGGCAGTGTGTCAGCATGACGTACACGTAGGATGAAAGAATAGGACCAGAACTTCTGTATTATACCACCCAAGTTACCGTAAAAACTTAGGTTTTGGAAATATGGCTGATTAAAGTAGTCGCATTGAGATGTGCGGACAGCGATTTGTCAAAGTATGACATGAAAAATAAAATAAATACGGAAGTGTGCCAACATTACGTACTCGTAGGTGATAGAATAGGTCCTGAAATTTAGTATTATACCACCCAAGTTACCTTAAAAACTTAGGTTTTGGAAATATGGGTGATTAAATTAGTCGCTATGCGATGTGCGGACAACGATTTGTCTAAGTTTGACATGAAATATAAAAATAAATACGGAATTGTGGATACATGACGTACACATAGGGTGATAGAATAGGACCAGAACTTCTGTATTATACCACCCAAGTTACCGTAAAAACTTAGGTTTTGGAAATATAGCTGATTAAAGTAGTCGCATTGAGATGTGCGGACAGAGATTTGTCGAAGTTTGACACGAAATATAAAAAAATACGGAGGTGTGCCAACATGACGTACACATAGGATGATAGAATAGGTCCAGAACTTTAGTACTATACCACCCAAGTTACCTTAAAAACTTAGGTTTTGGAAATACGGGTGATTAAAATAGTCGCTTTGGATATGTGGACAGTGATCCACCTAAGTTTGACATAAAATATAAAATAAATACGGCAGTGTGTCAGCATGACGTACACGTAGGGTGATGAAATAGGACCAGAACTTCTGTATTATACCACCCAAGTTACCGTAAAAACTTAGGTTTTGGAAATATGGCTGATTAAAGTAGTCGCATTGAGATGTGCAGACAGCGATTTGTCAAAGTATGACATGAAAAATAAAATAAATACGGAAGTGTGCCAACATTACGTACACGTAGGTGATAGAATAGGTCCTGAAATTTAGTATTATACCACCCAAGTTACCTTAAAAACCTAGGTTTTGGAAATATGGGTGATTAAATTAGTCGCTATGCGAAGTGCGGACAACGATTTGTCTAAGTATGACATGAAATATAATAATAAATTCGGAAGTGTGCCAACATTACGTACATATAGGGTGATAGAATAGGACCAAAACTTCTGTATTATACCACCCAAGTTACCGTAAAAACTTAGGTTTTGGAAATATGGCTGAT
Source organism: Flexamia atlantica (assembly GCA_035578135.1). Taxonomy (NCBI): domain Eukaryota; kingdom Metazoa; phylum Arthropoda; class Insecta; order Hemiptera; family Cicadellidae; genus Flexamia; species Flexamia atlantica. The sequence continues at coordinate 43,342 of JAQJVK010000279.1, forward strand.
TAAAGTAGTCGCATTGAGATGTGCGGACAGCGATTTGTCAAAGTATGACATGCAAAATAAAATAAATACGGAAGTGTGCCAACATGACGTACACATAGGATGATAGAATAGGTCCTGAAATTTAGTATTATACCACCAAAGTTACCTTAAAAACTTAGGTTTTGGAAATATGGGTGATTAAATTAGTCGCTATGCGATGTGCGGACAACGATTTGTCTAAGTTTGACATGAAATATAAAAATAAATACGGAATTTTGGATACATGACGTACACATTGGGTGATAGAATAGGACCAGAACTTCTGTATTATACCACCCAAGTTACCGTAAAAACTTAGGTTTTGGAAATATGGGTGATTAAATTAGTCGCTATGCGATGTGCGGACAACGATTTGTCTAAGTTTGACATGAAATATAAAAATAAATACGGAATTTTGGATACATGACGGACACATTGGGTGATAGAATAGGATTAGAACTATATTATTATACCACTCAGGTTACCGTCAAAACTTAGGTTTTGGAAATACGGGTGATTAAAAAAGTCGCTTTGGATGTGTGGACAGCGATCCACCTAAGTTTGACATAAAATATAAAATAAATACGGCAGTGTGTCAGCATGACGTACACGTAGGATGAAAGAATAGGACCAGAACTTCTGTATTATACCACCCAAGTTACCGTAAAAACTTAGGTTTTGGAAATATGGCTGATTAAAGTAGTCGCATTGAGATGTGCGGACAGCGATTTGTCAAAGTATGACATGAAAAATAAAATAAATACGGAAGTGTGCCAACATTACGTACACGTAGGTGATAGAATAGGTCCTGAAATTTAGTATTATACCACCCAAGTTACCTTAAAAACTTAGGTTTTGGAAATATGGGTGATTAAATTAGTCGCTATGCGATGTGCGGACAACGATTTGTCTAAGTTTGACATGAAATATAAAAATAAAAACGGAATTGTGGATACATGACGTACACATAGGGTGATAGAATAGGACCAGAACTTCTGTATTATACCACCCAAGTTACCGTAAAAACTTAGGTTTTGGAAATATGGCTGATTAAAGTAGTCGCATTGAGATGTGCGGACAGCGATTTGTCAAAGTATGACATGCAAAATAAAATAAATACGGAAGTGTGCCAACATGACGTACACATAGGATGATAGAATAGGTCCTGAAATTTAGTATTATACCACCAAAGTTACCTTAAAACTTAGGTTTTGGAAATATGGGTGATTAAATTAGTCGCTATGCGTTGTGCGGACAACGATTTGTCTAAGTTTGACATGAAATATAAAAATAAATACGGAATTTTGGATACATGACGTACACATTGGATGATAGAATAGGATTAGAACTATATTATTATACCACTCAGGTTACCGTCAAAACTTAGGTTTTGGAAATACGGGTGATTAAAAAAGTCGCTTTGGATGTGTGGACAGCGATCCACCTAAGTTTGACATAAAATATAAAATAAATACGGCAGTGTGTCAGCATGACGTACACGTAGGATGAAAGAATAGGACCAGAACTTCTGTATTATACCACCCAAGTTACCGTAAAAACTTAGGTTTTGGAAATATGGCTGATTAAAGTAGTCGCATTGAGATGTGCGGACAGCGATTTGTCAAAGTATGACATGAAAAATAAAATAAATACGGAAGTGTGCCAACATTACGTACTCGTAGGTGATAGAATAGGTCCTGAAATTTAGTATTATACCACCCAAGTTACCTTAAAAACTTAGGTTTTGGAAATATGGGTGATTAAATTAGTCGCTATGCGATGTGCGGACAACGATTTGTCTAAGTTTGACATGAAATATAAAAATAAATACGGAATTGTGGATACATGACGTACACATAGGGTGATAGAAAAGGACCAGAACTTCTGTATTATACCACCCAAGTTACCGTAAAAACTTAGGTTTTGGAAATATGGGTGATTAAATTAGTCGCTATGCGATGTGCGGACAACGATTTGTCTAAGTTTGACATGAAATATAAAAATAAATACGGAATTTTGGATACATAACGAACACATAGGGTGATAGAATAGGATTAGAACTATATTATTATACCACTCAGGTTACCGTCAAAACTAAGGTTTTGGAAATACGGGTGATTAAAATAGTCGCTTTGGATGTGTGGACAGCGATCCACCTAAGTTTGACATAAAATATAAAATTAATACGGCAGTGTGTCAGCATGACGTACACGTAGGATGAAAGAATAGGACCAGAACTTTAGTACTGTACCACCCAAGTTACCTTAAAAACATAGGTTTTGGAAATATGGGTGATTAAAGTAGTCGCATTGAGATGTGCGGACAGCGATTTGTCAAAGTATGACATGAAAAATAAAATAAATACGGAAGTGTGCCAACATGACGTACACGTAGGGTGATGAAATAGGACCAGAACTTCTGTATTATACCACCCAAGTTACCGTAAAAACTTAGGTTTTGGAAATATGGCTGATTAAAGTAGTCGCATTGAGATGTGCGGACAGCGAATTGTCAAAGTATGACATGAAAAATAAAATAAATACGGAAGTGTGCCAACATGACGTACACATAGGATGATAGAATAGGTCCTGAAATTTAGTATTATACCACCCAAGTTACCTTAAAAACTTAGGTTTTGGAAATATGGGTGATTAAATTAGTCGCTATGCGATGTGCGGACAACGATTTGTCTAAGTTTGACATGAAATATAAAAATAAATACGGAATTGTGGATACATGACGTACACATAGGGTGATAGAATAGGACCAGAACTTCTGTATTATACCACCCAAGTTACCGTAAAAACTTAGGTTTTGGAAATATAGCTGATTAAAGTAGTCGCATTGAGATGTGCGGACAGAGATTTGTCGAAGTTTGACACGAAATATAAAAAAATACGGAGGTGTGCCAACATGACGTACACATAGGATGATAGAATAGGTCCAGAACTTTAGTACTATACCACCCAAGTTACCTTAAAAACTTAGGTTTTGGAAATACGGGTGATTAAAATAGTCGCTTTGGATATGTGGACAGTGATCCACCTAAGTTTGACATAAAATATAAAAAAAATACGGCAGTGTGTAAGCATGACGTACACGTAGGGTGATGAAATAGGACCAGAACTTTTGTATTATACCACCCAAGTTACCGTAAAAACTTAGGTTTTGGAAATATGGCTGATTAAAGTAGTCGCATTGAGATGTGCGGACAGCGATTTGTCAAAGTATGACATGAAAAATAAAATAAATACGGAAGTGTGCCAACATTACGTACACGTACGTGATAGAATAGGTCCTGAAATTTAGTATTATACCACCCAAGTTACCTTAAAAACTTAGGTTTTGGAAATATGGGTGATTAAATTAGTCGCTATGCGATGTGCGGACAACGATTTGTCTAAGTTTGACATGAAATATAAAAATAAATACGGAATTGTGGATACATGACGTACACATAGGGTGATAGAATAGGACCAGAACTTCTGTATTAAACCACCCAAGTTACCGTAAAAACTTAGGTTTTGGAAATATGGCTGATTAAAGTAGTCGCATTGAGATGTGCGGACAGCGATTTGTCAAAGTATGACATGCAAAATAAAATAAATACGGAAGTGTGCCAACATGACGTACACATAGGATGATAGAATAGGTCCTGAAATTTAGTATTATACCACCAAAGTTACCTTAAAAACTTAGGTTTTGGAAATATGGGTGATTAAATTAGTCGCTATGCGATGTGCGGACAACGATTTGTCTAAGTTTGACATGAAATATAAAAATAAATACGGAATTTTGGATACATGACGTACACATTGGGTGATAGAATAGGATTAGAACTATATTATAATACCACTCAGGTTACCGTCAAAACTTAGGTTTTGGAAATACGGGTGATTAAAAAAGTCGCTTTGGATGTGTGGACAGCGATCCACCTAAGTTTGACATAAAATATAAAATAAATACGGCAGTGTGTCAGCATGACGTACACGTAGGATGAAAGAATAGGACCAGAACTTCTGTTTTATACCACCCAAGTTACCGTAAAAACTTAGGTTTTGGAAATATGGCTGATTAAAGTAGTCGCATTGAGATGTGCGGACAGAGATTTATCGAAGTTTGACACGAAATATAAAAAAAATACGGAGGTGTGCCAACATGACGTACACATAGGATGATAGAATAGGACCAGAACTTTAGTACTATACCACCCAAGTTACCGTAAAAACTTAGGTTTTGGAAATAAGGCTGATTAAAGTAGTCGCATTGAGATGTGCGGACAGCGATTTGTCTAAGTTTGACATTAAATATAAAAATAAATACGGAATTGTGGATACATGACGTACACATAGGGTGATAGAATAGGACCAGAACTTCTGTATTATACCACCCAAGTTACCGTAAAAACTTAGGTTTTGGAAATATGGGTGATTAAATTAGTCGCTATGCGATGTGCGGACAACGATTTGTCGAAGTTTGACACGAAATATAAAAAAAATACGGAGGTGTGCCAACATGACGTACACATAGGATGATAGAATAGGTCCAGAACTTTAGTACTATACCACCCAAGTTACCGTAAAAACTTAGGTTTTGGAAATATGGGTGATTAATTTAGTCGCTATGCGATGTGCGGACAACGATTTGCCTAAGTTTGACATGAAATATAAAAAAAAATACGGAATTGTGGATACATGACGTACACATAGGGTGATAGAATAGGACCAGAACTTCTGTATTATACCACCCAAGTTACCGAAAAAACTTAGGTTTTGGAAATATGGCTGATTAAAGTAGTCGCATTGAGATGTGCGGACAGCGATTTGTCAAAGTATGACATGAAAAATGAAATAAATACGGAAGTGTGCCAACATGACGTACACATAGGATGATAGAATAGGTCCTGAAATTTAGTATTATACCACCCAAGTTACCGTAAAAACTTAGGTTTTGGAAATATGGCTGATTAAAGTAGTCGCATTGAGATGTGCGGACAGCGATTTGTCAAAGTATGACATGAAAAATAAAATAAATACGGAAGTGTGTCAGCATGACGTACACGTAGGATGAAAGAATAGGACCAGAACTTCTGTATTATACCACCCAAGTTACCGTAAAAACTTAGGTTTTGGAAATATGGGTGATTAAATTAGTCGCTATGCGATGTGCGAACAACGATTTGTCTAAGTATGACATGAAATATAATAATAAATACGGAGGTGTGCCAACATTACGTACACGTAGGGTGATAGAATAGGACCAGAACTTCTGTATTATACCACCCAAGTTACCGTAAAAACGTAGGTTTTGGAAATATGGCTGATTAAAGTAGTCGCATTGAGATGTGCGGACAGCGATTTGTCAAAGTATGACATGAAAAATAAAATAAATACGGAAGTGTGCCAACATGACGTACTCATAGGATGATAGAATATGTCCAGAACTTTAGTACTATACCACCCAAGTTACCTTAAAAACTTAGGTTTTGGAAATACGGGTGATTAAAATAGTCGCTTTGGATATGTGGACAGTGATCCACCTAAGTTTGACATACAATATAAAATAAATACGGCAGTGTGTCAGCATGACGTACACGTAGGGTGATGAAATAGGACCAGAACTTCTGTATTATACCACCCAAGTTACCGTAAAAACTTAGGTTTTGGAAATATGGCTGATTAAAGTAGTCGCATTTAGATGTGCGGACAGCGATTTGTCAAAGTATGACATGAAAAATAAAATAAATACGGAAGTGTGCCAACATTACGTACACGTAGGTGATAGAATAGGTCCTGAAATTTAGTATTATACCACCCAAGTTACCTTAAAAACTCAGGTTTTGGAAATACGGGTGATTAAAATAGTCGCTTTGGATGTGTGGACAGCGATCCACCTAAGTTTGACATAAAATATAAAATAAATACGGCAGTGTGTCAGCATGACGTACACGTAGGATGAAAGAATAGGACCAGAACGTTAGTACTATACCACCCAAGTTACCTTAAAAACATAGGTTTTGGAAATATGGGTGATTAAAGTAGTCGCATTGAGATGTGCGGACAGCGATTTGTCAAAGTATGACATAAAAAATAAAATAAATACGGAAGTGTGCCAACATGACGTACACGTAGGGTGATGAAATAGGACCAGAACTTCTGTATTATACCAACCAAGTTACCGTAAAAACTAAGGTTTTGGAAATATGGCTGATTAAAGTAGTCGCATTGAGATGTGCGGACAGCGAATTGTCAAAGTATGACATGAAAAATAAAATAAATACGGAAGTGTGCCAACATGACGTACACATAGGATGATAGAATAGGTCCTGAAATTTAGTATTATACCACCCAAGTTACCTTAAAAACTTAGGTTTTGGAAATATGGGTGATTAAATTAGTCGCTATGCGATGTGCGGACAACGATTTGTCTAAGTTTGACATGAAATATAAAAATAAATACGGAATTGTGGATACATGACGTACACATAGGGTGATAGAATAGGACCAGAACTTCTGTATTATACCACCCAAGTTACCGTAAAAACTTAGGTTTTGGAAATATAGCTGATTAAAGTAGACGCATTGAGATGTGCGGACAGAGATTTGTCGAAGTTTGACACGAAATATAAAAAAATACGGAGGTGTGCCAACATGACGTACACATAGGATGATAGAATAGGTCCAGAACTTTAGTACTATACCACCCAAGTTACCTTAAAAACTTAGGTTTTGGAAATACGGGTGATTAAAATAGTCGCTTTGGATATGTGGACAGTGATCCACCTAAGTTTGACATAAAATATAAAATAAATACGGCAGTGTGTCAGCATGACGTACACGTAGGGTGATGAAATATGACCAGAACTTCTGTATTATACCACCCAAGTTACCGTAAAAACTTAGGTTTTGGAAATATGGCTGATTAAAGTAGTCGCATTGAGATGTGCGGACAGCGATTTGTCAAAGTATGACATGAAAAATAAAATAAATACGGAAGTGTGCCAGCATTACGTACACGTAGGTGATAGAATAGGTCCTGAAATTTAGTATTATACCACCCAAGTTACCTTAAAAACTTAGGTATTTTGGAAATATGGGTGATTAAATTAGTCGCTATGCGATGTGCGGACAACGATTTGTCTAAGTTTGACATGAAATATAAAAATAAATACGGAATTGTGGATACATGACGTACACATAGGGTGATAGAATAGGACCAGAACTTCTGTATTATACCACCCAAGTTACCGTAAAAACTTAGGTTTTGGAAATATGGCTGATTAAAGTAGTCGCATTGAGATGTGCGGACAGCGATTTGTCAAAGTATGACATGCAAAATAAAATAAATACGGAAGTGTGCCAACATGACGTACACATAGGATGATAGAATAGGTCCTGAAATTTAGTATTATACCACCAAAGTTACCTTAAAAACTTAGGTTTTGGAAATATGGGTGATTAAATTAGTCGCTATGCGTTGTGCGGACAACGATTTGTCTAAGTTTGACATGAAATATAAAAATAAATACGGAATTTTGTATACATGACGTACACATTGGGTGATAGAATAGGATTAGAACTATATTATTATAACACTCAGGTTACCGTCAAAACTTAGGTTTTGGAAATACGGGTGATTAAAAAAGTCGCTTTGGATGTGTGGACAGCGATCCACCTAAGTTTGACATAAAATATAAAATAAATACGGCAGTGTGTCAGCATGACGTACACGTATGATGAAAGAATAGGACCAGAACTTCTGTATTATACCACCCAAGTTACCGTAAAAACTTAGATTTTGGAAATATGGCTGATTAAAGTAGTCGCATTGAGATGTGCGGACAGAGATTTGTCGAAGTTTGACACGAAATATAAAAAAAATACGGAGGTGTGCCAACATGACGTAAACATAGGATGATAGAATAGGACCAGAACTTTAGTACTATACCACCCAAGTTACCTTAAAAACTTAGGTTTTGGAAATATGGGTGATTAAATTAGTCGCTATGCGATGTGCGGACAACGATTTGTCTAAGTATGACATGAAATATAATAATAAATACGGAGGTGTGCCAACATTACGTACACATAGGATGATAGAATAGGTCCAGAACTTTAGTACTATACCACCCAAGTTACCGTAAAAACTTAGGTTTTGGAAATAAGGCTGATTAAAGTAGTCGCATTGAGATGTGCGGACAGCGATTTGTCTAAGTTTGACATGAAATATAAAAATAAATACGGAATTGTGGATACATGACGTACACATAGGGTGATAGAATAGGACCAGAACTTCTGTATTATACCACCCAAGTTACCGTAAAAACTTAGGTTTTGGAAATATGGGTGATTAAATTAGTCGCTATGCGATGTGCGGACAACGATTTGTCGAAGTTTGACACGAAATATAAAAAAATACGGAGGTGTGCCAACATGACGTACACATAGGATGATAGAATAGGTCCAGAACTTTAGTACTATACCACCCAAGTTACCGTAAAAACTTAGGTTTTGGAAATATGGGTGATTAATTTAGTCGCTATGCGATGTGCGGACAACGATTTGTTCAGGTTTGACATGAAATATAAAAAAAATACGGAATTGTGGATACATGACGTACACACAGGGTGATAGAATAGGACCAGAACTTCTGTATTATACCACCCAAGTTACCGTAAAAACCTAGGTTTTGGAAATATGGCTGATTAAAGTAGTCGCATTGAGATGTGCGGACAGCGATTTGTCAAATTATGACATGAATAATAAAATAAATACGGAAGTGTGCCAACATGACGTACACATAGGATGATAGAATAGGTCCTGAAATTTAGTATTATACCACCCAAGTTACCGTAAAAACTTAGGTTTTGGAAATATGGCTGATTAAAGTAGTCGCATTGAGATGTGCGGACAGCGATTTGTCAAAGTATGACATGAAAAATAAAATAAATACGGAAGTGTGCCAACATGACGTACACATAGGATGAAAGAATAGGTCCAGAACTTTAGTACTATACTACCCAAGTTACCTTAAAAACTTAGGTTTTGGAAATATGGGTGATTAAATTAGTCGCTATGCGATGTGCGGACAACGATTTGTCTAAGTTTGACATGAAATATAAAAATAAATACGGAGGTGTGCCAACATTACGTACACGTAGGGTGATAGAATAGGACCAGAACTTCTGTATTATACCTCCCAAGTTACCGTAAAAACTTAGGTTTTGGAAATATGGCTGATTAAAGTAGTCGCATTGAGATGTGCGGACAGAGATTTGTCGAAGTTTGACACGAAATATAAAAAAAATACGGATGTGTGCCAACATGACGTACACATAGGATGATAGAATAGGTCCAGATCTTTAGTACTATACCACCCAAGTTACCTTAAAAACTTAGGTTTTGGAAATACGGGTGATTAAATTAGTCGCTATGCGATGTGCGGACAGCGATTTGTCTAAGTTTGACATGAAATATAAAAATAAATACGGAGGTGTGCCAACATGACGTACACATAGGATGATAGAATAGGTCCTGAAATTTAGTATTATACCACCCAAGTTACCTTAAAAACTTAGGTTTTGGAAATATGGGTGATTAAATTAGTCGCTATGCGATGTGCGGACAACGATTTGTCTAAGTTTGACATGAAATATAAAAATAAATACGGAATTTTGGATACATGACGTACACATTGGGTGATAGAATAGGATTAGAACTATATTATTATACCACTCAGGTTACCGTCAAAACTTAGGTTTTGGAAATACGGGTGATTAAAATAGTCGCTTTGGATGTGTGGACAGCGATCCACCTAAGTTTGACATAAAATATAAAATAAATACGGCAGTGTGTCAGCATGACGTACACGTAGGATGAAAGAATAGGACCAGAACTTTAGTATTATACCACCCAAGTTACCTTAAAAACTTAGGTTTTGGAAATATGGGTGATTAAATTAGTCGCTATGCGATGTGCGGACAACGATTTGTCTAAGTATGACATGAAATATAATAATAAATACGGAGGTGTGCCAACATTACGTACACATAGGGTGATAGAATAGGACCAGAACTTCTGTATTATACCACCCAAGTTACCGTAAAAACTTAGGTTTTGGAAATATGGCTGATTAAAGTAGTCGCATTGAGATGTGCGGACAGAGATTTGTCGAAGTTTGACACGAAATACAAAAAAAATTCGGAGGTGTGCCAACATGACGTACACATAGGATGATAGAATAGGTCCAGAACTTTAGTACTATACCACCCAAGTTACCGTAAAAACTTAGGTTTTGGAAATATGGGTGATTAAATTAGTCGCTATGCGATGTGCGGACAACGATTTGTCTAAGTATGACATGAAATATGATAATAAATACGGAGGTGTGCCAACATTACGTACACGTAGGGTGATAGAATAGGACCAGAACTTCTGTATTATACCACCCAAGTTACCGTAAAAACTTAGGTTTTGGAAATATGGCTGATTAAAGTAGTCGCATTGAGATGTGCGGACAGAGATTTGTCGAAGTTTGACACGAAATATAAAAAAAAATACGGAGGTGTGCCAACATGACGTACACATAGGATGATAGAATGGGTCCAAAACTTTAGTACTATACCACCCAAGTTACCTTAAAAACTTAGGTTTTGGAAATATGGGTGATTAAATTAGTCGCTATGCGATGTGCGGACAACGAATTGTCTAAGTTTGATATGAAATATAAAAATAAATACGGAATTTTGGATACATGACGTACACATTGGGTGATAGAATAGGATTAGAACTATATTATTATACCACTCAGGTTACCGTCAAAACTTAGGTTTTGGAAATACGGGTGATAAAAGTAGTCGCATTGAGATGTGCAGACAGCGATTTGTCTAAGTTTGACATGAAATATAAAAATAAATACGGAATTGTGTCAGCATGACGTACACGTAGGATGTAAGAATAGGACCAGAACTTTAGTACTATACCACCCAAGTTACCTTAAAAACATAGGTTTTGGAAATATGGGTGATTAAAGTAGTCGCATTGAGATGTGCGGACAACGATTTGTCTAAGTTTGACATGAAATATAAAAATAAATACGGAATTGTGGATACATGACGTACACATAGGGTGATAGAATAGGACCAGAACTTCTGTATTATACCACCCAAGTTACCGTAAAAACTTAGGTTTTGGAAATATAGCTGATTAAAGTAGTCGCATTGAGATGTGCGGACAGAGATTTGTCGAAGTTTGACACGAAATATAAAAAAATACGGAGGTGTGCCAACATGACGTACACATAGGATGATAGAATAGGTACAGAACTTTAGTACTATACCACCCAAGTTACCTTAAAAACTTAGGTTTTGGAAATATGGCTGATTAAAGTAGTCGCATTGAGATGTGCGGACAGCGATTTGTCAAAGTATGACATGAAAAATAAAATAAATACGGAAGTGTGCCAACATTACGTACACGTAAGTGATAGAATAGGTCCTGAAATTTAGTATTATACCACCCAAGTTACCTTAAAAACTTAGGTTTTGGAAATACGGGTGATTAAAATAGTCGCTTTGGATATGTGGACAGTGATCCACCTATGTTTGACATAAAATATAAAATAAATACGGCAGTGTGTCAGCATGACGTACACGTAGGGTGATGAAATAGGACCAGAAGTTCTGTATTATACCACCCAAGTTACCGTAAAAACTTAGGTTTTGGAAATATGGCTGATTAAAGTAGTCGCATTGAGATGTGCGGACAGCGATTTGTCAAAGTATGACATGAAAAATAAAATAAATACGGAAGTGTGCCAACATTACGTACACGTAAGTGATAGAATAGGTCCTGAAATTTAGTATTATACCACCCAAGTTACCTTAAAAACTTAGGTTTTGGAAATATGGGTGATTAATTAGTCGCTATGCGATGTGCGGACAACGATTTGTCTAAGTTTGACATGAAATATAAAAATAAATACGGAATTGTGGATACATGACGTACACATAGGGTGATAGAATAGGACCAGAACTTCTGTATTATACCACCCAAGTTACCGTAAAAACTTAGGTTTTGGAAATATGGCTGATTAAAGATCGCATTGATGCGACTTGATTAAGTCGCATTGAGATGTGCGGACAGCGATTTGTCAAAGTATGACATGCAAAATAAAATAAATACGGAAGTGTGCCAACATGACGTACCCATAGGATGATAGAATAGGTCCTGAAATTTAGTATTATACCAACAAAGTTACCTTAAAAACTTAGATTTTGGAAATATGGGTGATTAAATTAGTCGCTATGCGATGTGCGGACAACGATTTGTCTAAGTTTGACATGAAATATAAAAATAAATACGGAATTTTGAATACATGACGTACACATTGGGTGATAGAATAGGATTAGAACTATATTATTATACCACTCAGGTTACCGTCAAAACTTAGGTTTTGGAAATACGGGTGATTAAAATAGTCGCTTTGGATGTGTGGACAGCGATCCACCTAAGTTTGACATAAAATATAAAATAAATACGGCAGTGTGTCAGCATGACGTACACGTAGGATGAAAGAATAGGACCAGAACTTCTGTATTATACCACCCAAGTTACCGTAAAAACTTAGGTTTTGGAAATATGGGTGATTAAATTAGTCGCTATGCGATGTGCGGACAGAGATTTGTCGAAGTTTGACACGAAATATAAAAAAAATACGGAGGTGTGCCAACATGACGTACACATAGGATGATAGAATATGACCAGAACTTTAGTACTATACAACCCAAGTTACCTTAAAAACTTAGGTTTTGGAAATATGGGTGATTAAATTAGTCGCTATGCGATGTGCGGACAACGATTTGTCTAAGTATGACATGAAATATAATAATAAATACGGAGGTGTGCCAACATTACGTACACATAGGATGATAGAATAGGTCCAGAACTTTAGTACTATACCACCCAAGTTACCGTAAAAACTTAGGTTTTGGAAATAAGGCTGATTAAAGTAGTCGCATTGAGATGTGCGGACAGCGATTTGTCTAAGTTTGACATGAAATATAAAAATAAATACGGAATTGTGGATACATGACGTACACATAGGGTGATAGAATAGGACCAGACCTTCTGTATTATACCACCCAAGTTACCGTAAAAACTTAGGTTTTGGAAATATGGCTGATTAAAGTAGTCGCATTGAGATGTGCGGACAGAGATTTGTCGAAGTTTGACACGAAATATAAATAAAATACGGAGGTGTGCCAACATGACGTACACATAGGATGATAGAATAGGTCCAGATCTTTAGTACTATACCACCCAAGTTACCTTAAAAACTTAGGTTTTGGAAATACGGGTGATTAAATTAGTCGCTATGCGATGTGCGGACAGCGATTTGTCTAAGTTTGACATGAAATATAAAAATAAATACGGAGGTGTGCCAACATGACGTACACATAGGATGATAGAATATTTCCTGAAATTTAGTATTATACCACCCAAGTTACCTTAAAAACTTAGGTTTTGGAAATATGGGTGATTAAATTAGTCGCTATGCGATGTGCGGACAACGATTTGTCTAAGTTTGACATGAAATATAAAAATAAATACGGAATTTTGGATACATGACGTACACATTGGGTGATAGAATAGGATTAGAACTATATTATTATACCACTCAGGTTACCGTCAAAACTTAGGTTTTGGAAATACGGGTGATTAAAATAGTCGCTTTGGATGTGTGGACAGCGATCCACATAAGTTTGACATAAAATATAAAATAAATACGGCAGTGTGTCAGCATGACGTACACGTAGGATGAAAGAATAGGACCAGAACTTTAGTATTATACCACCCAAGTTACCTTAAAAACTTAGGTTTTGGAAATATGGGTGATTAAATTAGTCGCTATGCGATGTGCGGACAACGATTTGTCTAAGTATGACACGAAATATAATAATAAATACGGAGGTGTGCCAACATTACGTACACGTAGGGTGATAGAATAGGACCAGAACTTCTGTATTATACCACCCAAGTTACCGTAAAAACTTAGATTTTGGAAATATGGCTGATTAAAGTAGTCGCATTGAGATGTGCGGACAGAGATTTGTCGAAGTTTGACACGAAATATAAAAAAAATACGGAGGTGTGCCAACATGACGTACACATAGGATGATAGAATAGGTCCAGAACTTTAGTACTATACCACCCAAGTTACCGTAAAAACTTAGAATTTGGAAATATGTCTGATTAAAGTAGTCGCATTGAGATGTGCGGACAACGATTTGTCTAATTTTGACATGAAATATAAAAATAAATACGGAATTTTGGATACATGACGTACACATTGGGTTATAGAATAGGATTAGAACTATAATATTATACCACTCAGGTTACCGTCAAAACTTAGGTTTTGGAAATACGGGTGATAAAAGTAGTCGCATTGAGATGTGCAGACAGCGATTTGTCTAAGTTTGACATGAAATATAAAAATAAATACGGAATTGTGGATACATGACGTACACATAGGGTGATAGAATAGGACCAGAACTTCTGTATTATACCACCCAAGTTACCGTAAAAACTTAGGTTTTGGAAATATGGGTGATTAAATTAGTCGCTATGCGATGTGCGGACAACGATTTGTCTAAGTTTGACATGAAATATAAAAATAAATACGGAGGTGTGCCAACATTACGTACACGTAGGATGAAAGAATAGGACCAGAACTTTAGTACTATACCACCCAAGTTACCTTAAAAACTTGGGTTTTGGAAATATGGGTGATTAAATTAGTCGCTATGCGATGTGCGGACAACGATTTGTCTAAGTATGACATGAAATATAATAATAAATAAATACGGAGGTGTGCCAACATTACGTACACGTAGGGTGATAGAATAGGACCAGAACTTCTGTATTATACCACCCAAGTTATCGTAAAAACTTAGGTTTTGGAAATATGGCTGATTAAAGTAGTCGCACTGAGATGTGCGGACAGAGATTTGTCGAAGTTTGACACGAAATATAAAAAACATACGGAGGTGTGCCAACATGACGTACACATAGGATGATAGAATAGGTCCAGAACTTTAGTACTATACCACCCAAGTTACCGTAAAAACATAGGTTTTGGAAATATGGCTGATTAAAGTAGTCGCATTGAGATTTGCGGACAACGATTTGTCTAAGTTTGACATGAAATATAAAAATAAATACGGAATTTTGGATACATGACGTACACATTGGGTGATAGAATAGGATTAGAACTATATTATTATACCACTCAGGTTACCGTCAAAACTTAGGTTTTGGAAATACGGGTAATTAAAATAGTCGCATTGAGATGTGCGGACAGCGATTTGTCAAAGTATGACATGAAAAATAAAATAAATACGGAAGTGTGCCAACATGACGTAAACATAGGATGATAGAATAGGTCCTGAAATTTAGTATTATACCACCCAAGTTACCTTAAAAACTTAGGTTTTGGAAATATGGGTGATTAAATTAGTCGCTATGCGATGTGCGGACAACGATTTGTATAAATTTGACATGAATATAAAAATAAATACGGAGGTGTGCCAACATTACGTACACGTAGGATGAAAGAATAGGACCAGAACTTTAGTACTATACCACCCAAGTTACCTTAAAAACTTGGGTTTTGGAAATATGGGTGATTAAACTAGTCGCACTGAGATGTGCGGACAGAGATTTGTCGAAGTTTGACACGAAATATAAAAAAAATACGGAGATGTGCCAACATGACGTACACATAGGATGATAGAATAGGTCCAGAACTTTAGTACTATACCACCCAAGTTACCGTAAAAACTTAGGTTTTGGAAATATGGCTGATTAAGTAGTCGCATTGAGATGTGCGGACAACGATTTGTCTAAGTTTGACATGAAATATAAAAATAAATACGGAATTGTGGATACATGACGAACACATAGGATGAAAGAATAGGACCAGAACTTTAGTACTATACCACCCAAGTTACCTTAAAAACTTAGGTTTTGGAAATACGGGTGATTAAAATAGTCGCTTTGGATGTGTGGACAGTGATCCACCTAAGTTTGACATAAAATATAAAATTAATACGGCAGTGTGTCAGCATGACGTACACATAGGGTGATGAAATAGGACCAGAACTTCTGTATTATACCACCCAAGTTACCATAAAAACTTAGGTTTTGGAAATATGGGTGATTAAATTAGTCGCTATGCGATGTGCGGACAACGATTTGTCTAAGTTTGACATGAAATATAAAAATAAATACGGAATTGTGGATACATGACGTACACGTAGGGTGATAGGATAGGACCAGAACTTCTGTATTATACCACCCAAGTTACCGTAAAAACCTAGGTTTTGGAAATATGGCTGATTAAATTAGTCGCATTGAGATGTGCGGACAGCGATTTGTCAAAGTATGAAATGAAAAATAAAATAAATACGAAAGTATGCCAACATGAAGTACACATAGGATGATAGAATAGGTCCTGAAATTTAGTATTATACCACCCAAGTTACCTTAAAAACTTAGGTTTTGGAAATATGGGTGACTAAATTAATCGCTATGCGATGTGCGGACAACGATTTGTCTAAGTTTGACATGAAATATAAAAATAATTACGGAATTGTGGATACTTGACGTACACATAGGGTGATAGAAAAGGACCAGAACCTCTGTATTATACCACCCAAGTTACCGTAAAAACTTAGGTTTTGGAAATATGGCTGATTAAAGTAGTCGTATTGAGATGTGCGGACAGCGATTTGTCAAAATATGACATGAAAAATAAAATAAATACGGAAGTGTGCCAACATGACGTACACATAGGATGATAGAATAGGTCCTGAAATTTAGTATTATACCACCCAAGTTACCGTAAAAACTTAGGTTTTGGAAATATGGGTGATTAAATTAGTCGCTATGCGATGTGCGGACAACGATTTGTCTAAGTATGACATGACATATAATTATAAATACGGAGGTGTGCCAACATTACGTACACGAAGGGTGATAGAATAGGACCAGAACTTCTGTATTATACCACCCAAGTTACCGTAAAAACATAGGTTTTGGAAATATGGCTGATTAAAGTAGTCGCATTGAGATGTGCGGACAGAGATTTGTCGAAGTTTGACACGAAATATAAAAAAAATACGGAGGTGTGCCAACATGACGTACACATAGGATGATAGAATAGGTCCAGAACTTTAGTACTCTACCACCCAAGTTACCTTAAAAACTTAGGTTTTGGAAATATGGCTGATTAAAGTAGTCGCATTGAGATGTGCGGACAGTGATTTGTCTAAGTATGACATGAAAAATAAAATAAATACGGAAGTGTGTCAGCATGACGTACACGTAGGATGAAAGAATAGGACCAGAACTTCTGTATTATACCACCCAAGTTACCTAAAAAACTTAGGTTTTGGAAATATGGGTGAATAAATTAGTCGCTATGCGATGTGCGGACAACGATTTGTCTAAGTTTGACATGAAATATAAAAATAAATACGGAATTGTGGATACATGACATACACATAAGGTGATAGAATAGGACCAGAACTTCTGTATTATACCACCCAAGTTACCATAAAAACTTAGGTTTTGGAAATATGGGTGATTAAATTAGTCGCTATGCGATGTGCGGACAACGATTTGTCTAAGTTTGACATGAAATATAAAAATAAATACGGAATTTTGGATACGTGACCTACACATTGGATGATAGAATAGGATTAGAACTATATTATTATACCACTCAGGTTACCGTCAAAACTTAGGTTTTGGAAATACGGGTGATTAAAATAGTCGCTTTGGATGTGTGGACAGCGATCCACCTAAGTTTGACATAAAATATAAAATAAATACGGCAGTGTGTCAGCATGACGTACACGTAGGATGAAAGAATAGGACCAGAACTTTAGTACTATACCACCCAAGTTACCTTAAAACCTTAGGTTTTGGAAGTATGGGTGATTAAATTAGTCGCTATGCGATGTGCGGACAACGATTTGTCTAAGTATGACATGAAATATAATAATAAATACGGAGGTGTGCCAACATTACGTACACGTAGGGTGATAGAATAGGACCAGAACTTCAGTATTATACCACCCAAGTTACCGTAAAAACTTAGGTTTTGGAAATATGGCTGATTAAAGTAGTCGCATTGAGATGTGCGGACAGAGATTTGTCGAAGTTTGACACGAAATATAAAAAAAATACGGAGGTGTGCCAACATGACGTACACATAGGATGATAGAATAGGTCCAGAACTTTAGTACTATACCACCCAAGTTACCGTAAAAACTTAGGTTTTGGAAATATGGCTGATTAAGTAGTCGCATTGAGATGTGCGGACAACGATTTGTCAAAGTTTGACATGAAATATAAAAATAAATACGGAATTGTGGATACATGACGAACACATAGGATGAAAGAATAGGACCAGAACTTTAGTACTATACCACCCAAGTTACCTTAAAAACTTAGGTTTTGGAAATACGGGTGATTAAAATAGTCGCTTTGGATGTGTGGACAGTGATCCACCTAAGTTTGACATAAAATATAAAATTAATACGGCAGTGTGTCAGCATGACGTACACATAGGGTGATGAAATAGGACCAGAACTTCTGTATTATACTACCCAAGTTACCGTAAAAACTTAGGTTTTGGAAATATGGCTGATTAAATTAGTCGCATTGAGATGAGCGGACAGCGATTTGTCAAAGTATGAAATGAAAAATAAAATAAATACGAAAGTATGCCAACATGACGTACACATAGGATGATAGAATAGGTCCTGAAATTTAGTATTATACCACCCAAGTTACCTTAAAAACTTAGGTTTTGGAAATATGGGTGATTAAATTAGTCGCTATGCGATGTGCGGACAACGATTTGTCTAAGTTTGACATGAAATATAAAAATAAATACGGAATTGTGGATACATGACGTACACGTAGGGTGATAGAATAGGACCAGAACTTCTGTATTATACCACCCAAGTTACCGTAAAAACCTAGGTTTTGGAAATATGGCTGATTAAATTAGTCGCATTGAGATGTGCGGACAGCGATTTGTCAAAGTATGAAATGAAAAATAAAATAAATACGAAAGTATGCCAACATGAAGTACACATAGGATGATAGAATAGGTCCTAAAATTTAGTATTATACCACCTAAGTTACCTTAAAAACTTAGGTTTTGGAAATATGGGTGACTAAATTAGTCGCTATGCGATGTGCGGACAACGATTTGTCTAAGTTTGACATGAAATATAAAAATAATTACGGAATTGTGGATACTTGACGTACACATAGGGTGATAGAATAGGACCAGAACTTCTGTATTATACCACCCAAGTTACCGTAAAAACTTAGGTTTTGGAAATATGGCTGATTAAAGTAGTCGCATTGAGATGTGCGGACAGCGATTTGTCAAAATATGACATGAAAAATAAAATAAATACGGAAGTGTGCCAACATGACGTACACATAGGATGATAGAATAGGTCCTGAAATTTAGTATTATACCACCCAAGTTACCGTAAAAACTTAGGTTTTGGAAATATGGGTGATTAAATTAGTCGCTATGCGATGTGCGGACAACGATTTGTCTAAGTTTAACATGAAATATAAAAATAAATACGGAATTGTGGATACATGACATACACATAAGGTGATAGAATAGGACCAGAACTTCTGTATTATACCACCCAAGTTACCATAAAAACTTAGGTTTTGGAAATATGGGTGATTAAATTAGTCGCTATGCGATGTGCGGACAACGATTTGTCTAAGTTTGACATGAAATATAAAAATAAATACGGAATTTTAGATACATGACGTACACATTGGGTGATAGAATAGGATTAGAACTATATTATTATACCACTCAGGTTACCGTCAAAACTTAGGTTTTGGAAATACGGGTGATTAAAATAGTCGCTTTGGATGTGTGGACAGCGATCCACCTAAGTTTGACATAAAATATAAAATAAATACGGCAGTGTGTCAGCATGACGTACACGTAGGATGAAAGAATAGGACCAGAACTTTAGTACTATACCACCCAAGTTACCTTAAAAACTTAGGTTTTGGAAGTATGGGTGATTAAATTAGTCGCTATGCGATGTGCGGACAACGATTTGTCTAAGTATGACATGAAATATAATAATAAATACGGAGGTGTGCCAACATTACGTACACGTAGGGTGATAGAATAGGACCAGAACTTCAGTATTATACCACCCAAGTTACCGTAAAAACTTAGGTTTTGGAAATATGGCTGATTAAAGTAGTCGCATTGAGATGTGCGGACAGAGATTTGTCGAAGTTTGACACGAAATATAAAAAAAATACGGAGGTGTGCCAACATGACGTACACATAGGATGATAGAATAGGACCAAGACTTTAGTACTATACCACCCAAGTTACCTTAAAAACTTAGGTTTTGGAAGTATGGGTGATTAAATTAGTCGCTATGCGATGTGCGGACAACGATTTGTCTAAGTATGACATGAAATATAATAATAAATACGGAGGTGTGCCAACATTACGTACACATAGGATAATAGAATAGGTCCAGAACTTTAGTACTATACCACCCAAGTTACCGTAAAAACTTAGGTTTTGGAAATATGGCTGATTAAAGTAGTCGCATTGAGATGTGCGGACAGCGATTTGTCTAAGTTTGACATGAAATATAAAAATAAATACGGAATTTTGGATACATGACGTACACATAGGGTGATAGAATAGGACCAGAACTTCTGTATTATACCACCCAAGTTACCGTAAAAACTTAGGTTTTGGAAATATGGGTGATTAAATTAGTCGCTATGCGATGTGCGGACAACGATTTGTCGAAGTTTGACACGAAATATAAAAAAAAGGAGGTGTGCCAACATGACGTACACATAGGATGATAGAATAGGTCCAGAACTTTAGTACTATACCACCCAAGTTACCGTAAAAACTTAGGTTTTGGAAATATGGGTGATTAAATTAGTCGCAATGCGATGTGCGGACAACGATTTGTCTAAGTTTGACATGAAATATAAAAATAAATACGGAATTGTGGATACATGACGTACACATAGGGTGATAGAATAGGACCAGGACTTCTGTATTATACCACCCAAGTTACCGTAAAAACTTAGGTTTTGGAAATATGGCTGATTAAAGTAGTCGCATTGAGATGTGCGGACAGCGATTTGTCAAAGTATGACATTAAAATAAAATTAAATACGGAAGTGTGCCAACATGACGTACACATAGGATGATAGAATAGGTCCTGAAATTTAGTATTATACCACCCAAGTTACCGTAAAAACGTAGGTTTTGGAAATATGGCTGATTAAAGTAGTCGCATTGAGATGTGCGGACAGTGATTTGTCAAAGTATGACATGAAAAATAAAATAAATACGGAAGTGTGCCAACATTACGTACACGTAGGTGATAGAATAGGTCCTGAAATTTAGTATTATACCACCCAAGTTACCTTAAAAAGTTAGGTTTTGGAAATATGGGTGATTAAATTAGTCGCTATGCGATGTGCGGACAACGATTTGTCTAAGTTTGACATGAAATATAAAAATAAATACGGAATTGTGGATACATGACGTACAAATAGGGTGATAGAATAGGACCAGAACTTCTGTATTATACCACCCAAGTTACCGTAAAAACTTAGGTTTTGGAAATATGGGTGATTAAATTAGTCGCTATGCGATGTGCGGACAACGATTTGTCTAAGTTTGACATGAAATATAAAAATAAATACGGAATTTTGGATACATGACGTACACATTGGGTGATAGAATAGGATTAGAACTATATTATTATACCACTCAGGTTACCGTCAAAACTTAGGTTTTGGAAATACGGGTGATTAAAATAGTCGCTTTGGATGTGTGGACAGCGATCCACCTAAGTTTGACATAAAATATAAAATAAATACGGCAGTGTGTCAGCATGACGTACACGTAGGATGAAAGAATAGGACCAGAACTTTAGTACTATACCACCCAAGTTACCTTAAAAACTTAGGTTTTGGAAGTATGGGTGATTAAATTAGTCGCTATGCGATGTGCGGACAACGATTTGTCTAAGTATGACATGAAATATAATAATAAATACGGAGGTGTGCCAACATTACGTACACGTAGGGTGATAGAATAGGACCAGAACTTCTGGATTATACCACCCAAGTTACCGTAAAAACTTAGGTTTTGGAAATATGGCTGATTAAAGTAGTCGCATTGAGATGTGCGGACAGAGATTTGTCGAAGTTTGACACGAAATATAAAAAAAATACGGAGGTGTGCCAACATGACGTACACATAGGATGATAGAATAGGACCAGAACTTTAGTACTATACCACCCAAGTTACCTTAAAAACTTAGGTTTTGGAAATATGGGTGATTAAATTAGTCGCTATGCGATGTGCGGACAACGATTTGTCTAAGTATGACATGAAATATAATAATAAATACGGAGGTGTGCCAACATTACGTACACATAGGATGATAGAATAGGTCCAGAACTTTAGTACTATACCACCCAAGTTACCGTAAAAACTTAGGTTTTGGAAATATGGCTGATTAAAGTAGTCGCATTGAGATGTGCGGACAGCGATTTGTCTAAGTTTGACATGAAATATAAAAATAAATACGGAATTGTGGATACATGACGTACACATAGGGTGATAGAATAGGACCAGAACTTCTGTATTATACCACCCAAGTTACCGTAAAAACTTAGGTTTTGGAAATATGGGTGATTAAATTAGTCGCTATGCGATGTGCGGACAACGATTTGTCGAAGTTTGACACGAAATATAAAAAAAATAAGGAGGTGTGCCAACATGACGTACACATAGGATGATAGAATAGGTCCAGAACTTTAGTACTATACCACCCAAGTTACCGTAAAAACTTAGGTTTTGGAAATATGGGTGATTAAATTAGTTGCAATGCGATGTGCGGACAACGATTTGTCTAAGTTTGACATGAAATATAAAAATAAATACGGAATTGTGGATACATGACGTACACATAGGGTGATAGAATAGGACCAGAACTTCTGTATTATACCACCCAAGTTACCGTAAAAACTTAGGTTTTGGAAATATGGCTGATTAAAGTAGTCGCATTGAGATGTGCGGACAGCGATTTGTCAAAGTATGACATTAAAATAAAATTAAATACGGAAGTGTGCCAACATGACGTACACATAGGATGATAGAATAGGTCCTGAAATTTAGTATTATACCACCCAAGTTACCGTAAAAACGTAGGTTTTGGAAATATGGCTGATTAAAGTAGTCGCATTGAGATGTGCGGACAGCGATTTGTCAAAGTATGACATGAAAAATAAAATAAATACGGAAGTGTGCCAACATTACGTACACGTAGGTGATAGAATAGGTCCTGAAATTTAGTACTATACCACCCAAGTTACCTTAAAAAGTTAGGTTTTGGAAATATGGGTGATTAAATTAGTCGCTATGCGATGTGCGGACAACGATTTGTCTAAGTTTGACATGAAATATAAAAATAAATACGGAATTGTGGATACATGACGTACACATAGGGTGATAGAATAGGACCAGAACTTCTGTATTATACCACCCAAGTTACCGTAAAAACTTAGGTTTTGGAAATATGGGTGATTAAATTAGTCGCTATGCGATGTGCGGACAACGATTTGTCTAAGTTTGACATGAAATATAAAAATAAATACGGAATTTTGGATACATGACGTACACATTGGGTGATAGAATAGGATTAGAACTATATTATTATACCACTCAGGTTACCGTCAAAACTTAGGTTTTGGAAATACGGGTGATTAAAATAGTCGCTTTGGATTTGTGGACAGCGATCCACCTAAGTTTGACATAAAATATAAAATAAATACGGCAGTGTGTCAGCATGACGTACACGTAGGATGAATGAATAGGACCAGAAATTTAGTACTATACCACCCAAGTTACCTTAAAAACTTAGGTTTTATAAATATGGGTGATTAAATTAGTCGCTATGCGATGTGCGGACAACGATTTGTCTAAGTATGACTTGAAATATAATAATAAATACGGAGGTGTGCCAACATTACGTACACGTAGGTGATAGAATAGGTCCTGAAATTTAGTATTATACCACCCAAGTTACCTTAAAAAGTTAGGTTTTGGAAATATGGGTGATTAAATTAGTCGCTATGCGATGTGCGGACAACGATTTGTCTAAGTTTGACATGAAATATAAAAATAAATACGGAATTGTGGATACATGACGTACAAATAGGGTGATAGAATAGGACCAGAACTTCTGTATTATACCACCCAAGTTACCGTAAAAACTTAGGTTTTGGAAATATGGGTGATTAAATTAGTCGCTATGCGATGTGCGGACAACGATTTGTCTAAGTTTGACATGAAATATAAAAATAAATACGGAATTTTGGATACATGACGTACACATTGGGTGATAGAATAGGATTAGAACTATATTATTATACCACTCAGGTTACCGTCAAAACTTAGGTTTTGGAAATACGGGTGATTAAAATAGTCGCTTTGGATGTGTGGACAGCGATCCACCTAAGTTTGACATAAAATATAAAATAAATACGGCAGTGTGTCAGCATGACGTACACGTAGGATGAAAGAATAGGACCAGAATTTTAGTACTATACCACCCAAGTTACCTTAAAAACTTAGGTTTTGGAAGTATGGGTGATTAAATTAGTCGCTATGCGATGTGCGGACAACGATTTGTCTAAGTATGACATGAAATATAATAATAAATACGGAGGTGTGCCAACATTACGTACACGTAGGGTGATAGAATAGGACCAGAACTTCTGGATTATACCACCCAAGTTACCGTAAAAACTTAGGTTTTGGAAATATGGCTGATTAAAGTAGTCGCATTGAGATGTGCGGACAGAGATTTGTCGAAGTTTGACACGAAATATAAAAAAAATACGGAGGTGTGCCAACATGACGTACACATAGGATGATAGAATAGGACCAGAACTTTAGTACTATACCACCCAAGTTACCTTAAAAACTTAGGTTTTGGAAATATGGGTGATTAAATTAGTCGCTATGCGATGTGCGGACAACGATTTGTCTAAGTATGACATGAAATATAATAATAAATACGGAGGTGTGCCAACATTACGTACACATAGGATGATAGAATAGGTCCAGAACTTTAGTACTATACCACCCAAGTTACCGTAAAAACTTAGGTTTTGGAAATATGGCTGATTAAAGTAGTCGCATTGAGATGTGCGGACAGCGATTTGTCTAAGTTTGACATGAAATATAAAAATAAATACGGAATTGTGGATACATGACGTACACATAGGGTGATAGAATAGGACCAGAACTTCTGTATTATACCACCCAAGTTACCGTAAAAACTTAGGTTTTGGAAATATGGGTGATTAAATTAGTCGCTATGCGATGTGCGGACAACGATTTGTCGAAGTTTGACACGAAATATAAAAAAAATAAGGAGGTGTGCCAACATGACGTACACATAGGATGATAGAATAGGTCCAGAACTTTAGTACTATACCACCCAAGTTACCGTAAAAACTTAGGTTTTGGAAATATGGGTGATTAAATTAGTTGCAATGCGATGTGCGGACAACGATTTGTCTAAGTTTGACATGAAATATAAAAATAAATACGGAATTGTGGATACATGACGTACACATAGGGTGATAGAATAGGACCAGAACTTCTGTATTATACCACCCAAGTTACCGTAAAAACTTAGGTTTTGGAAATATGGCTGATTAAAGTAGTCGCATTGAGATGTGCGGACAGCGATTTGTCAAAGTATGACATTAAAATAAAATTAAATACGGAAGTGTGCCAACATGACGTACACATAGGATGATAGAATAGGTCCTGAAATTTAGTATTATACCACCCAAGTTACCGTAAAAACGTAGGTTTTGGAAATATGGCTGATTAAAGTAGTCGCATTGAGATGTGCGGACAGCGATTTGTCAAAGTATGACATGAAAAATAAAATAAATACGGAAGTGTGCCAACATTACGTACACGTAGGTGATAGAATAGGTCCTGAAATTTAGTACTATACCACCCAAGTTACCTTAAAAAGTTAGGTTTTGGAAATATGGGTGATTAAATTAGTCGCTATGCGATGTGCGGACAACGATTTGTCTAAGTTTGACATGAAATATAAAAATAAATACGGAATTGTGGATACATGACGTACACATAGGGTGATAGAATAGGACCAGAACTTCTGTATTATACCACCCAAGTTACCGTAAAAACTTAGGTTTTGGAAATATGGGTGATTAAATTAGTCGCTATGCGATGTGCGGACAACGATTTGTCTAAGTTTGACATGAAATATAAAAATAAATACGGAATTTTGGATACATGACGTACACATTGGGTGATAGAATAGGATTAGAACTATATTATTATACCACTCAGGTTACCGTCAAAACTTAGGTTTTGGAAATACGGGTGATTAAAATAGTCGCTTTGGATTTGTGGACAGCGATCCACCTAAGTTTGACATAAAATATAAAATAAATACGGCAGTGTGTCAGCATGACGTACACGTAGGATGAATGAATAGGACCAGAAATTTAGTACTATACCACCCAAGTTACCTTAAAAACTTAGGTTTTATAAATATGGGTGATTAAATTAGTCGCTATGCGATGTGCGGACAACGATTTGTCTAAGTATGACTTGAAATATAATAATAAATACGGAGGTGTGCCAACATTACGTACACGTAGGGTGATAGAATAGGACCAGAACTTCTGTATTATACCACCCAAGTTACCGTAAAAACTTAGGTTTTGGAAATATGGCTGATTAAAGTAGTCGCATTGAGATGTGCGGACAGAGATTTGTCGAAGTTTGACACGAAATATAAAAAAAATACGGAGGTGTGCCAACATGACGTACACATAGGATGATAGAATAGGTCCAGAACTTTAGTACTATACCACCCAAGTTACCGTAAAAACTTAGGTTTTGGAAATATGGGTGATTAAATTAGTCGCTATGCGATGTGCGGACAACGATTTGTCTAAGTTTGACATGAAATATAAAAATAAATACGGAATTGTGGATACATGACGTACACATATGGTGATAGAATAGGACCAGAACTTCTGTATTATACCACCCAAGTTACCGTAAAAACTTAGGTTTTGGAAATATGGCTGATTAAAGTAGTCGCATTGAGATGTGCGGACAGCGATTTGTCAAAGTATGACATGAAAAATAAAATAAATACGGAAGTGTGCCAACATGACGTACACATAGGATGAAAGAATAGGTCCAGAACTTTAGTACTATACCACCCAAGTTACCGTAAAAACTTAGGTTTTGGAAATATGGGTGATTAAATTAGTCGCAATGCGATGTGCGGACAACGATTTGTCTAAGTTTGACATGAAATATAAAAATAAATACGGAGGTGTGCCAACATTACGTACACGTAGGGTGATAGAATAGGACCAGAACTTCTGTATTATACCTCCCAAGTTACCGAAAAAACTTAGGTTTTTGGAAATATGGCTGATTAAAGTAGTCGCATTGAGATGTGCGGACAGAGATTTGTCGAAGTTTGACACGAAATATAAAAAAAATACGGAGGTGTGCCAACATGACGTACACATAGGATGATAGAATAGGTCCAGAACTTTAGTACTATACCACCCAAGTTACCTTAAAAACTTAGGTTTTGGAAATACGGGTGATTAAATTAGTCGCTATGCGATGTGCGGACAACGATTTGTCTAAGTTTGACATGAAATATAAAAATAAATACGGAGGTGTGCCAACATGACGTACACATAGGATGATAGAATAGGTCCTGAAATTTAGTATTATACCACCCAAGTTACCTTAAAAACTTAGGTTTTGGAAATATGGGTGATTAAATTAGTCGCTATGCGATGGGCGGACAACGATTTGTCTAAGTTTGACATGAAATATAAAAATAAATACGGAATTTTGGATACATGACGTACACATTGGGTGATAGAATAGGATTAGAACTATATTATAATACCACTCAGGTTACCGTCAAAACTTAGGTTTTGGAAATACGGGTGATTAAAATAGTCGCTTTGGATGTGTGGACAGCGATCCACCTAAGTTTGACATAAAATATAAAATAAATACGGCAGTGTGTCAGCATGACGTACACGTAGGATGAAAGAATAGGACCAGAACTTTAGTATTATACCACCCAAGTTACCTTAAAAACTTAGGTTTTGGAAATATGGGTGATTAAATTAGTCGCTATGCGATGTGCGGACAACGATTTGTCTAAGTATGACATGAAATATAAAAATAAATACGGAATTGTGTATACATGACGTACACATAGGGTGATAGAATAGGACCAGAACTTCTGTATTATACCACCCAAAATACCGTAAAAACTTAAGTTTTGGAAATATGGCTGATTAAAGTAGTCGCATTGAGATGTGCGGACAGCGATTTGTCAAAGTATGACATGAAAAATAAAATAAATACGGAAGTGTGCCAACATGACGTACACATAGGATGATAGAATAGGTCCTGAAATTTAGTATTATACCACCCAAGTTACCGTAAAAACTTAGGTTTTGGAAATATGGGTGATTAAATTAGTCGCTATGCGATGTGCGGACAACGATTTGTCTAAGTATGACATGAAATATAATAATAAATACGGAGGTGTGCCAACATTACGTACACGTAGGGTGATAGAATAGGACCAGAACTTCTGTATTATACCACCCAAGTTACCGTAAAAACTTAGGTTTTGGAAATATGGCTGATTAAAGTAGTCGCATTGAGATGTGCGGACAGCGATTTGTCTAAGTTTGACATGAAATATAAAAATAAATACGGAATTGTGGATACATGACGTACACATAGGGTGATAGAATAGGACCAGAACTTCTGTATTATACCACCCAAGTTACCGTAAAAACTTAGGTTTTGGAAATATGGGTGATTAAATTAGTCGCTATGCGATGTGCGGACCACGATTTGTCGAAGTTTGACACGAAATATAAAAAAAATACGGAGGTGTGCCAACATGACGTACACATAGGATGATAGAATAGGTCCAGAACTTTAGTACTATACCACCCAAGTTACCGTAAAAACTTAGGTTTTGGAAATATGGGTGATTAAATTAGTCGCTATGCGATGTGCGGACAACGATTTGCCTAAGTTTGACATGAAATATAAAAATAAATACGGAATTGTGGATACATGACGTACACATATGGTGATAGAATAGGACCAGAACTTCTGTATTATACCACCCAAGTTACCGTAAAAACTTAGGTTTTGGAAATATGGCTGATTAAAGTAGTCGCATTGAGATGTGCGGACAGCGATTTGTCAAAGTATGACATGAAAAATAAAATAAATACGGAAGTGTGCCAACATGACGTACACATAGGATGATAGAATAGGTCCTGAAATTTAGTATTATACCACCCAAGTTACCGTAAAAATTTAGGTTTTGGAAATATGGCTGATTAAAGTAGTCGCATTGAGATGTGCGGACAGCGATTTGTCAAAGTATGACATGAAAAATAAAATAAATACGGAAGTGTGCCAACATGACGTACACATAGGATGAAAGAATAGGTCCAGAACTTTAGTACTATACCACCCAAGTTACCGTAAAAACTTAGGTTTTGGAAATATGGGTGATTAAATTAGTCGCTATGCGATGTGCGGACAACGATTTGTCTAAGTTTGACATGAAATATAAAAATAAATACGGAGGTGTGCCAACATTACGTACACGTAGGGTGATAGAATAGGACCAGAACTTCTGTATTATACCTCTCAAGTTACCGAAAAAACTTAGGTTTTGGAAATATGGCTGATTAAAGTAGTCGCATTGAGATGTGCGGACAGAGATTTGTCGAAGTTTGACACGAAATATAAAAAAAATACGGAGGTGTGCCAACATGACGTACACATAGGATGATAGAATAGGTCCAGAACTTTAGTACTATACCACCCAAGTTACCTTAAAAACTTAGGTTTTGGAAATACGGGTGATTAAATTAGTCGCTATGCGATGTGCGGACAACGATTTGTCTAAGTTTGACATGAAATATAAAAATAAATACGGAGGTGTGCCAACATGACGTACACATAGGATGATAGAATAGGTCCTGAAATTTAGTATTATACCACCCAAGTTACCTTAAAAACTTAGGTTTTGGAAATATGGGTGATTAAATTAGTCGCTATGCGATGGGCGGACAACGATTTGTCTAAGTTTGACATGAAATATAAAAATAAATACGGAATTTTGGATACATGACGTACACATTGGGTGATAGAATAGGATTAGAACTATATTATAATACCACTCAGGTTACCGTCAAAACTTAGGTTTTGGAAATACGGGTGATTAAAATAGTCGCTTTGGATGTGTGGACAGCGATCCACCTAAGTTTGACATAAAATATAAAATAAATACGGCAGTGTGTCAGCATGACGTACACGTAGGATGAAAGAATAGGACCAGAACTTTAGTATTATACCACCCAAGTTACCTTAAAAACTTAGGTTTTGGAAATATGGGTGATTAAATTAGTCGCTATGCGATGTGCGGACAACGATTTGTCTAAGTATGACATGAAATATAAAAATAAATACGGAATTGTGTATACATGACGTACACATAGGGTGATAGAATAGGACCAGAACTTCTGTATTATACCACCCAAAATACCGTAAAAACTTAGGTTTTGGAAATATGGCTGATTAAAGTAGTCGCATTGAGATGTGCGGACAGCGATTTGTCAAAGTATGACATGAAAAATAAAATAAATACGGAAGTGTGCCAACATGACGTACACATAGGATGATAGAATAGGTCCTGAAATTTAGTATTATACCACCCAAGTTACCTTAAAAACTTAGGTTTTGGAAATATGGGTGATTAAATTAGTCGCTATGCGATGTGCGGACAACGATTTGTCTAAGTATGACATGAAATATAATAATAAATACGGAGGTGTGCCAACATTACGTACACGTAGGGTGATAGAATAGGACCAGAACTTCTGTATTATACCACCCAAGTTACCGTAAAAACTTAGGTTTTGGAAATATGGCTGATTAAAGTAGTCGCATTGAGATGTGTGGACAGCGATTTGTCGAAGTTTGACACGAAATATAAAAAAAATACGGAGGTGTGCCAACATGACGTACACATAGGATGATAGAATAGGTCCAGAACTTTAGTACTATACCACCCAAGTTACCGTAAAAACTTAGGTTTTGGAAATATGGGTGATTAAATTAGTCGCTATGCGATGTGCGGACAACGATTTGCCTAAGTTTGACATGAAATATAAAAATAAATACGGAATTGTGGATACATGACGTACACATATGGTGATAGAATAGGACCAGAACTTCTGTATTATACCACCCAAGTTACCAAAAAAACTTAGGTTTTGGAAATATGGCTGATTAAAGTAGTCGCATTGAGATGTGCGGACAGCGATTTGTCAAAGTATGACATGAAAAATAAAATAAATACGGAAGTGTGCCAACATGACGTACACATAGAATGATAGAATAGGTCCTGAAATTTAGTATTATACCACCCAAGTTACCGTAAAAATTTAGGTTTTGGAAATATGGCTGATTAAAGTAGTTGCATTGAGATGTGCGGACAGCGATTTGTCAAAGTATGACATGAAAAATAAAATAAATACGGAAGTGTGCCAACATGACGTACACATAGGATGAAAGAATAGGTCCAGAACTTTAGTACTATACCACCCAAGTTACCGTAAAAACTTAGGTTTTGGAAATATGGGTGATTAAATTAGTCGCTATGCGATGTGCGGACAACGATTTGTCTAAGTTTGACATGAAATATAAAAATAAATACGGAGGTGTGCCAACATTACGTACACGTAGGGTGATAGAATAGGACCAGAACTTCTGTATTATACCTCTCAAGTTACCGAAAAAACTTAGGTTTTGGAAATATGGCTGATTAAAGTAGTCGCATTGAGATGTGCGGACAGAGACTTGTCGAAGTTTGACACGAAATATAAAAAAAATACGGAGGTGTGCCAACATGACGTACACATAGGATGATAGAATAGGTCCAGAACTTTAGTACTATACCACCCAAGTTACCTTAAAAACTTAGGTTTTGGAAATACGGGTGATTAAATTAGTCGCTATGCGATGTGCGGACAGCGATTTGTCTAAGTTTGACATGAAATATAAAAATAAATACGGAGGTGTGCCAACATGACGTACACATAGGATGATAGAATAGGTCCTGAAATTTAGTATTATACCACCCAAGTTACCTTAACAAATTAGGTTTTGGAAATATGGGTGATTAAATTAGTCGCTATGCGATGTGCGGACAACGATTTGTCGAAGTTTGACACGAAATATAAAAAAAATAAGGAGGTGTGCCAACATGACGTACACATAGGATGATAGAATAGGTCCAGAACTTTAGTACTATACCACCCAAGTTACCGTAAAAACTTAGGTTTTGGAAATATGGCTGATTAAAGTAGTCGCATTGAGATGTGCGGACAGCGATTTGTCTAAGTTTGACATGAAATATAAAAATAAATACGGAATTGTGGATACATGACGTACACATAGGGTGATAGAATAGGACCAGAACTTCTGTATTATACCACCCAAGTTACCGTAAAAACTTAGGTTTTGGAAATATGGGTGATTAAATTAGTCGCTATGCGATGTGCGGACCACGATTTGTCGAAGTTTGACACGAAATATAAAAAAAATACGGAGGTGTGCCAACATGACGTACACATAGGATGATAGAATAGGTCCAGAACTTTAGTACTATACCACCCAAGTTACCGTAAAAACTTAGGTTTTGGAAATATGGGTGATTAAATTAGTCGCTATGCGATGTGCGGACAACGATTTGCCTAAGCTTGACATGAAATATAAAAATAAATACGGAATTGTGGATACATGACGTACACATATGGTGATAGAATAGGACCAGAACTTCTGTATTATACCACCCAAGTTACCGTAAAAACTTAGGTTTTGGAAATATGGCTGATTAAAGTAGTCGCATTGAGATGTGCGGACAGCGATTTGTCAAAGTATGACATGAAAAATAAAATAAATACGGAAGTGTGCCAACATGACGTACACATAGGATGATAGAATAGGTCCTGAAATTTAGTATTATACCACCCAAGTTACCGTAAAAATTTAGGTTTTGGAAATATGGCTGATTAAAGTAGTCGCATTGAGATGTGCGGACAGCGATTTGTCAAAGTATGACATGAAAAATAAAATAAATACGGAAGTGTGCCAACATGACGTACACATAGGATGAAAGAATAGGTCCAGAACTTTAGTACTATACCACCCAAGTTACCGTAAAAACTTAGGTTTTGGAAATATGGGTGATTAAATTAGTCGCTATGCGATGTGCGGACAACGATTTGTCTAAGTTTGACATGAAATATAAAAATAAATACGGAGGTGTGCCAACATTACGTACACGTAGGGTGATAGAATAGGACCAGAACTTCTGTATTATACCTCTCAAGTTACCGAAAAAACTTAGGTTTTGGAAATATGGCTGATTAAAGTAGTCGCATTGAGATGTGCGGACAGAGATTTGTCGAAGTTTGACACGAAATATAAAAAAAATACGGAGGTGTGCCAACATGACGTACACATAGGATGATAGAATAGGTCCAGAACTTTAGTACTATACCACCCAAGTTACCTTAAAAACTTAGGTTTTGGAAATACGGGTGATTAAATTAGTCGCTATGCGATGTGCGGACAGCGATTTGTCTAAGTTTGACATGAAATATAAAAATAAATACGGAGGTGTGCCAACATGACGTACACATAGGATGATAGAATAGGTCCTGAAATTTAGTATTATACCACCCAAGTTACCTTAACAAATTAGGTTTTGGAAATATGGGTGATTAAATTAGTCGCTATGCGATGTGCGGACAACGATTTGTCGAAGTTTGACACGAAATATAAAAAAATAAGGAGGTGTGCCAACATGACGTACACATAGGATGATAGAATAGGTCCAGAACTTTAGTACTATACCACCCAAGTTACCGTAAAAACTTAGGTTTTGGAAATATGGGTGATTAAATTAGTCGCAATGCGATGTGCGGACAACGATTTGTCTAAGTTTGACATGAAATATAAAAATAAATACGGAATTGTGGATACATGACGTACACATAGGGTGATAGAATAGGACCAGAACTTCTGTATTATACCACCCAAGTTACCTTAAAAACTTAGGTTTTGGAAATATGGCTGATTAAAGTAGTCGCATTGAGATGTGCGGACAGCGATTTGTCAAAGTATGACATGAAAAATAAAATAAATACGGAAGTGTGCCAACATGACGTACACATAGGATGATAGAATAGGTCCTGAAATTTAAAATTATACCACCCAAGTTACCGTAAAAACGTAGGTTTTGGAAATATGGCTGATTAAAGTAGTCGCATTGAGATGTGCGGACAGCGATTTGTCAAAGTATGACATGAAAAATAAAATAAATACGGAAGTGTGCCAACATGACGTACACATAGGATGATAGAATAGGTCCAGAACTTTAGTACTATACCACCCAAGTTACCTTAAAAACTTAGGTTTTGGAAATACGGGTGATTAAAATAGTCGCTTTGGATATGTGGACAGTGATCCACCTAAGTTTGACATAAAATATCAAATAAATACGGCAGTGTGTCAGCATGACGTACACGTAGGGTGATGAAATAGGACCAGAACTTCTGTATTATACCACCCAAGTTACCGTAAAAACTTAGGTTTTGGAAATATGGCTGATTAAAGTAGTCGCATTGAGATGTGCGGACAGCGATTTGTCAAAGTATGACATGAAAAATAAAATAAATACGGAAGTGTGCCAACATTACGTACACGTAGGTGATAGAATAGGTCCTTAAATTTAGTATTATACCACCCAAGTTACCTTAAAAACTTAGGTTTTGGAAATATGGGTGATTAAATTAGTCGCTATGCGATGTGCGGACAACGATTTGTCTAAGTTTGACATGAAATATAAACATAAATACGGAATTGTGGATACATGACGTACACATAGGGTGATAGAATAGGACCAGAACTTCTGTATTATACCACCCAAGTTACCGTAAAAACTTAGGTTTTGGAAATATGGGTGATTAAATTAGTCGCTATGCGATGTGCGGACAACGATTTGTCTAAGTTTGACATGAAATATAAAAATAAATACGGAATTTTGGATACATGACGTACACATTGGGTGATAGAATAGGATTAGAACTATATTATTATACCACTCAGGTTACCGTAAAAACTTAGGTTTTGGAAATACGGGTGATTAAAATAGTCGCTTTGGATGTGTGGACAGCGATCCACCTAAGTTTGACATAAAATATAAAATAAATACGGCAGTGTGTCAGCATGACGTACACGTAGGATGAAAGAATAGGACCAGAACTTTAGTACTATACCACCCAAGTTACCTTAAAAACTTAGGTTTTGGAAATATGGGTGATTAAATTAGTCGCTATGCGATGTGCGGACAACGATTTGTCTAAGTATGACATGAAATATAATAATAAATACGGAGGTGTGCCAACATTACGTACACGTAGGGTGATAGAATAGGACCAGAACTTCTGTATTATACCACCCAAGTTACCGTAAAAACTTTGGTTTTGGAAATATGGCTGATTAAAGTAGTCGCATTGAGATGTGCGGACAGAGATTTGTCGAAGTTTGACAAGAAATATAAAAAAAATACGGAGGTGTGCCAACATGACGTACACATAGGATGATAGAATAGGTCCAGAACTTTAGTACTATACCACCCAAGTTACCGTAAAAACTTAGGTTTTGGAAATATGGGTGATTAAATTAGTCGCTATGCGAT
Source organism: Flexamia atlantica (assembly GCA_035578135.1). NCBI lineage: Eukaryota > Metazoa > Arthropoda > Insecta > Hemiptera > Cicadellidae > Flexamia > Flexamia atlantica. The sequence goes on from JAQJVK010000279.1 coordinate 79,394, forward strand.
GTGCGGACAACGATTTGTCTAAGTTTGACATGAAATATAAAAATAAATACGGAATTGTGGATACATGACGTACACATATGGTGATAGAATAGGACCAGAACTTCTGTATTATACCACCCAAGTTACCGTAAAAACTTAGGTTTTGGAAATATGGCTGATAAAGTAGTCGCATTGAGATGTGCGGACAGCGATTTGTCAAAGTATGACATGAAAAATAAAATAAATACGGAAGTGTGCCAACATGACGTACACATAGGATGATAGAATAGGTCCTGAAATTTAGTACTATACCACCCAAGTTACCGTAAAAACTTAGGTTTTGGAAATATGGCTGATTAAAGTAGTCGCATTGAGATGTGCGGACAGCGATTTGTCAAAGTATGACATGAAAAATAAAATAAATACGGAAGTGTGCCAACATGACGTACACATAGGATAAAAGAATAGGTCCAGAACTTTAGTACTATACCACCCAAGTTACCGTAAAAACTTAGGTTTTGGAAATATGGGTGATTAAATTAGTCGCTATGCGATGTGCGGACAACGATTTGTCTAAGTTTGACATGAAATATAAAAATAAATACGGAGGTGTGCCAACATTACGTACACGTAGGGTGATAGAATAGGACCAGAACTTCTGTATTATACCTCCCAAGTTACCGAAAAAACTTAGGTTTTGGAAATATGGCTGATTAAAGTAGTCGCATTGAGATGTGCGGACAGAGATTTGTCGAAGTTTGACACGAAATATAAAAAAAATACGGAGGTGTGCCAACATGAAGTACACATAGGATGATAGAATAGGTCCAGAACTTTAGTACTATACCACCCAAGTTACCTTAAAAACTTAGGTTTTGGAAATACGGGTGATTAAATTAGTCGCTATGCGATGTGCGGACAGCGATTTGTCTAAGTTTGACATGAAATATAAAAATAAATACGGAGGTGTGCCAACATGACGTACACATAGGATGATAGAATAGGTCCTGAAATTTAGTATTATACCACCCAAGTTACCTTAAAAACTTAGGTTTTGGAAATATGGGTGATTAAATTAGTCGCTATGCGATGTGCGGACAACGATTTGTCTAAGTTTGACATGAAATATAAAAATAAATACGGAATTTTGGATACATGACGTACACATTGGGTGATAGAATAGGATTAGAACTATATTATTATACCACTCAGGTTACCGTCAAAACTTAGGTTTTGGAAATACGGGTGATTAAAATATTTGCTTTGGATGTGTGGACAGCGATCCACCTAAGTTTGACATAAAATATAAAATAAATACGGCAGTGTGCCAACATGACGTACACATAGGATGATAGAATAGGACCAGATCTTTAGTACTATACCACGCAAGTTACCTTAAAAACTTAGGTTTTGGAAATATGGGTGATTAAATTAGTCGCTATGCGATGTGCGGACAACGATTTGTCTAAGTATGACATGAAATATAATAATAAATACGGAGGTGTGCCAACATTACGTACACATAGGATGATAGAATAGGTCCAGAACTTTAGTACTATACCACCCAAGTTACCGTAAAAACTTAGGTTTTGGAAATATGGCTAATTAAAGTAGTCGCATTGAGATGTGCGGACAGCGATTTGTCTAAGTTTGACATGAAATATAAAAATAAATACGGAATTGTGGATACATGACGTACACATAGGGTGATAGAATAGGACCAGAACTTCTGTATTATACCACCCAAGTTACCGTAAAAACTTAGGTTTTGGAAATACGGGTGATTAAAATAGTCGCTTTGGATGTGTGGACAGCGATCCACCTAAGTTTGACATAAAATATAAAATAAATACGGCAGTGTGTCAGCATGACGTACACGTAGGATGAAAGAATAGGACCAGAACTTTAGTACTATACCACCCAAGTTAACTTAAAAACTTAGGTTTTGGAAATATGGGTGATTAAATTAGTCGCTATGCGATGTGCGGACAACGATTTGTCTAAGTATGACATGAAATATAATAATAAATACGGAGGTGTGCCAACATTACGTACACATAGGATGATAGAATAGGTCCAGAACTTTAGTACTATACCACCCAAGTTAACGTAAAAACTTAGGTTTTGGAAATATGGCTGATTAAAGTAGTCGCATTGAGATGTGCGGACAGCGATTTGTCTAAGTTTGACATGAAATATAAAAATAAATACGGAATTGTGGATACATGACGTACACATAGGGTGATAGAATAGGACCAGAACTTCTGTATTATACCACCCAAGTTACCGTAAAAACTTAGGTTTTGGAAATATGGGTGATTAAATTAGTCGCTATGCGATGTGCGGACCACGATTTGTCGAAGTTTGACACGAAATATAAAAAAAATACGGAGGTGTGCCAACATGACGTACACATAGGATGATAGAATAGGTCCAGAACTTTAGTACTATACCACCCAAGTTACCGTAAAAACTTAGGTTTTGGAAATATGGGTGATTAATTTAGTCGCTATGCGATGTGCGGACAACGATTTGTCTAAGTTTGACATGAAATATAAAAATAAATACGGAATTGTGGATACATGACGTACACATATGGTGATAGAATAGGACCAGAACTTCTGTATTACACCACCCAAGTTACCGAAAAAATTAGGTTTTGGAAATATGGCTGATTAAAGTAGTCGCATTGAGATGTGCGGACAGCGATTTGTCAAAGTATGACATGAAAAATAAAATAAATACGGAAGTGTGCCAACATGACGTACACACAGGATGATAGAATAGGTCCTGAAATTTAGTATTATACCACCCAAGTTACCGTAAAAACTTAGGTTTTGGAAATATGGCTGATTAAAGTAGTCGCATTGAGATGTGCGGACAGCGATTTGTCAAAGTTTGACATGAAAAATAAAATTAATACGGAAGTGTGCCAACATGACGTACACATAGGATGAAAGAATAGGTCCAGAACTTTAGTACTATACCACCCAAGTTACCGTAAAAACTTAGGTTTTGGAAATATGGGTGATTAAATTAGTCGCTATGCGATGTGCGGACAACGATTTGTCTAAGTTTGACATGAAATATAAAAATAAATACGGAGGTGTGCCAACATGACGTACACATAGGATGATAGAACAGGTCCTGAAATTTAGTATTATACCACCCAAGTTACCTTAAAAACTTAGGTTTTGGAAATATGGGTGATTAAATTAGTCGCTATGCGATGTGCGGACAACGATTTGTCTAAGTTTGACATGAAATATAAAAATAAATACGGAATTTTGGATACATGACGTACACATTAGGTGATAGAATAGGATTAGAACTATATTATTATACCACTCAGGTTACCGTCAAAACTTAGGTTTTGGAAATACGGGTGATTAAAATAGTCGCTTTGGATGTGTGGACAGCGATCCACCTATGTTTGACATAAAATATAAAATAAATACGGCAGTGTGTCAGCATGACTTACACGTAGGATGAAAGAATAGGACCAGAACTTTAGTATTATACCACCCAAGTTACCTTAAAAACTTAGGTTTTGGAAATATGGGTGATTAAATTAGTCGCTATGCGATGTGCGGACAACGATTTGTCTAAGTATGACATGAAATATAAAAATAAATACGGAATTGTGTATACATGACGTACACATAGGGTGATAGAATAGGACCAGAACTTCTGTATTATACCACCCAAAATACCGTAAAAACGTAGGTTTTGGAAATATGGCTGATTAAAGTAGTCGCATTGAGATGTGCGGACAGCGATTTGTCAAAGTATGACATGAAAAATAAAATAAATACGGAAGTGTGCCAACATGACGTACACATAGGATGACAGAATAGGTCCTGAAATTTAGTATTAAACCACCCAAGTTACCTTAAAAACTTAGGTTTTGGAAATATGTATGATTAAATTAGTCGCTATGCGATGTGCGGACAACGATTTGTCTAAGTTTGACATGAAATATAAAAATAAATACGGAATTGTGGATACATGACGTACACATAGGGTGATAGAATAGGACCAGAACTTCTGTATTATACCACCCAAGTTACCGTAAAAACTTAGGTTTTGGAAATATGGGTGATTAAATTAGTTGCTATGCGATGTGCGGACAACGATTTGTCTAAGTTTGACATGAAATATAAAAATAAATACGGAATTTTGGATACATGACGTACACATTGGGTGATAGAATAGGATTAGAACTATATTATTATACCACTCAGGTTACCGTCAACATTTAGGTTTTGGAAATACGGGTGATTAAAATAGTCGCTTTGGATGTGTGGACAGCGATCCACCTAAGTTTGACATAAAATATAAAATAAATACGGCAGTGTGTCAGCATGACGTACACGTAGGATGAAAGAATAGGACCAGAACTTTAGTACTATACCACCCAAGTTACCTTAAAAACTTAGGTTTTGGAAATATGGGTGATTAAATTAGTCGCTATGCGATGTGCGGACAACGATATGTGTAAGTATGACATGAAATATAATAATAAATACGGAGGTGTGCCAACATTACGTACACATAGGGTGATAGAATAGGACCAGAACTTCTGTATTATACCACCCAAGTTACCGTAAAAACTAAGGTTTTGGAAATATAGCTGATTAAAGTAGTCGCATTGAGATGTGCGGACAGAGATTTGTCGAAGTTTGACACGAAATATAAAAAAAATACGGAGGTGTGCCAACATGACGTACACATAGGGTGATAGAATAGGACCAGAACTTCTGTATTATACCACCCAAGTTACCGTAAAAACTAAGGTTTTGGAAATATAGCTGATTAAAGTAGTCGCATTGAGATGTGCGGACAGCGATTTGTCTAAGTTTGACATGAAATATAAAAATAAATACGGAATTGTGGATACATGACGTACACATAGGGTGATAGGACCAGAACTTCTGTATTATACCACCCAAGTTACCGTAAAAACTTAGGTTTTGGAAATATGGGTGATTAAATTAGTCGCTATGCGATGTGCGGACCACGATTTGTCGAAGTTTGACACGAAATATAAAAAAAATACGGAGGTGTGCCAACATGACGTACACATAGGATGATAGAATAGGTCCAGAACTTTAGTACTATACCACCCAAGTTACCGTAAAAACTTAGGTTTTGGAAATATGGGTGATTAATTTAGTCGCTATGCGATGTGCGGACAACGATTTGTCTAAGTTTGACATGAAATATAAAAATAAATACGGAATTGTGGATACATGACGTACACATATGGTGATAGAATAGGACCAGAACTTCTGTATTATACCACCCAAGTTACCGAAAAAATTAGGTTTTGGAAATATGGCTGATTAAAGTAGTCGCATTGAGATGTGCGGACAGCGATTTGTCAAAGTATGACATGAAAAATAAAATAAATACGGAAGTGTGCCAACATGACGTACACATAGGATGATAGAATAGGTCCTGAAATTTAGTATTATACCACCCAAGTTACCGTAAAAACTTAGGTTTTGGAAATATGGCTGATTAAAGTAGTCGCATTGAGATGTGCGGACAGCGATTTGTCAAAGTTTGACATGAAAAATAAAATTAATACGGAAGTGTGCCAACATGACGTACACATAGGATGAAAGAATAGGTCCAGAACTTTAGTACTATACCACCCAAGTTACCGTAAAAACTTAGGTTTTGGAAATATGGGTGATTAAATTAGTCGCTATGCGATGTGCGGACAACGATTTGTCTAAGTTTGACATGAAATATAAAAATAAATACGGAGGTGTGCCAACATGACGTACACATAGGATGATAGAACAGGTCCTGAAATTTAGTATTATACCACCCAAGTTACCTTAAAAACTTAGGTTTTGGAAATATGGGTGATTAAATTAGTCGCTATGCGATGTGCGGACAACGATTTGTCTAAGTTTGACATGAAATATAAAAATAAATACGGAATTTTGGATACATGACGTACACATTAGGTGATAGAATAGGATTAGAACTATATTATTATACCACTCAGGTTACCGTCAAAACTTAGGTTTTGGAAATACGGGTGATTAAAATAGTCGCTTTGGATGTGTGGACAGCGATCCACCTATGTTTGACATAAAATATAAAATAAATACGGCAGTGTGTCAGCATGACTTACACGTAGGATGAAAGAATAGGACCAGAACTTTAGTATTATACCACCCAAGTTACCTTAAAAACTTAGGTTTTGGAAATATGGGTGATTAAATTAGTCGCTATGCGATGTGCGGACAACGATTTGTCTAAGTATGACATGAAATATAAAAATAAATACGGAATTGTGTATACATGACGTACACATAGGGTGATAGAATAGGACCAGAACTTCTGTATTATACCACCCAAAATACCGTAAAAACGTAGGTTTTGGAAATATGGCTGATTAAAGTAGTCGCATTGAGATGTGCGGACAGCGATTTGTCAAAGTATGACATGAAAAATAAAATAAATACGGAAGTGTGCCAACATGACGTACACATAGGATGACAGAATAGGTCCTGAAATTTAGTATTAAACCACCCAAGTTACCTTAAAAACTTAGGTTTTGGAAATATGTATGATTAAATTAGTCGCTATGCGATGTGCGGACAACGATTTGTCTAAGTTTGACATGAAATATAAAAATAAATACGGAATTGTGGATACATGACGTACACATAGGGTGATAGAATAGGACCAGAACTTCTGTATTATACCACCCAAGTTACCGTAAAAACTTAGGTTTTGGAAATATGGGTGATTAAATTAGTTGCTATGCGATGTGCGGACAACGATTTGTCTAAGTTTGACATGAAATATAAAAATAAATACGGAATTTTGGATACATGACGTACACATTGGGTGATAGAATAGGATTAGAACTATATTATTATACCACTCAGGTTACCGTCAACATTTAGGTTTTGGAAATACGGGTGATTAAAATAGTCGCTTTGGATGTGTGGACAGCGATCCACCTAAGTTTGACATAAAATATAAAATAAATACGGCAGTGTGTCAGCATGACGTACACGTAGGATGAAAGAATAGGACCAGAACTTTAGTACTATACCACCCAAGTTACCTTAAAAACTTAGGTTTTGGAAATATGGGTGATTAAATTAGTCGCTATGCGATGTGCGGACAACGATATGTGTAAGTATGACATGAAATATAATAATAAATACGGAGGTGTGCCAACATTACGTACACATAGGGTGATAGAATAGGACCAGAACTTCTGTATTATACCACCCAAGTTACCGTAAAAACTAAGGTTTTGGAAATATAGCTGATTAAAGTAGTCGCATTGAGATGTGCGGACAGAGATTTGTCGAAGTTTGACACGAAATATAAAAAAAATACGGAGGTGTGCCAACATGACGTACACATAGGGTGATAGAATAGGACCAGGACTTCTGTATTATACCACCCAAGTTACCGTAAAAACTAAGGTTTTGGAAATATAGCTGATTAAAGTAGTCGCATTGAGATGTGCGGACAGCGATTTGTCTAAGTTTGACATGAAATATAAAAATAAATACGGAATTGTGGATACATGACGTACACATAGGGTGATAGGACCAGAACTTCTGTATTATACCACCCAAGTTACCGTAAAAACTTAGGTTTTGGAAATATGGTGATTAAATTAGTCGCTATGCGATGTGCGGACAACGATTTGTCTAAGTTTGACATGAAATATAAAAATAAATACGGAGGTGTGCCAACATTACGTACACGTAGGATGAAAGAATAGGACCAGAACTTTAGTACTATACCACCCAAGTTACCTTAAAAACTTGGGTTTTGGAAATATGGGTGATTAAATTAGTCGCTATGCGATGTGCGGACAACGATTTGTCTAAGTATGACATGAAATATAATAATAAATACGGAGGTGTGCCAACATTACGTACACGTAGGGTGATAGAATAGGACCAGAACTTCTGTATTATACCACCCAAGTTACCGTAAAAACTTAGGTTTTGGAAATATCGCTGATTAAAGTAGTCGCACTGAGATGTGCGGACAGAGATTTGTCGAAGTTTGACACGAAATATAAAAAAAATACGGAGGTGTGCCAACATGACGTACACATAGGATGATAGAATAGGTCCAGAACTTTAGTACTATACCACCCAAGTTACCGTAAAAACTTAGGTTTTGGAAATATGGCTGATTAAAGTAGTCGCATTGAGATGTGCGGACAACGATTTGTCTAAGTTTTACATGAAATATAAAAATAAATACGGAATTTTGGATACATGACGTACACATTGGGTGATAGAATAGGATTAGAACTATATTATTATACCACTCAGGTTACCGTCAAAACTTAGGTTTTGGAAATACGGGTGATTAAAATAGTCGCATTGAGATGTGTGGACAGCGATTTGTCAAAGTATGACATGAAAAATAAAATAAATACGGAAGTGTGCCAACATGACGTACACATAGGATGATAGAATAGGTCCTGAAATTTAGTATTATACCACCCAAGTTACCGTAAAAACTTAGGTTTTGGAAATATGGCTGATTAAAGTAGTCGCATTGAGATGTGCGGACAGCGATTTGTCAAAGTATGACATGAAAAATAAAATAAATACGGAAGTGTGCCAACATGACGTATACATAGGATGAAAGAATAGGTCCAGAACTTTAGTACTATACCACCCAAGTTACCGTAAAAACTTAGGTTTTGGAAATATGGGTGATTAAATTAGTCGCTATGCGATGTGCGGACAACGATTTGTCTAAGTTTGACATGAAATATAAAAATAAATACGGAGGTGTGCCAACATTACGTACACGTAGGATGATAGAATAGGACCAGAACTTCTGTATTATACCTCCCAAGTTACCGAAAAAACTTAGGTTTTGGAAATATGGCTGATTAAAGTAGTCGCATTGAGATGTGCGGACAGAGATTTGTCGAAGTTTGACACGAAATATAAAAAAATACGGAGGTGTGCCAACATGACGTACACATAGGATGATAGAATAGGTCCAGAACTTTAGTACTATACCACCCAAGTTACCTTAAAAACTTAGGTTTTGGAAATATGGGTGATTAAATTAGTCGCTATGCGATGTGCGGACAACGATTTGTCTAAGTTTGACATGAAATATAAAAATAAATACGGAATTTTGGATACATGACGTACACATTAGGTGATAGAATAGGATTAGAACTATATTATTATACCACTCAGGTTACCGTCAAAACTTAGGTTTTGGAAATACGGGTGATTAAAATAGTCGCTTTGGATGTGTGGACAGCGATCCACCTATGTTTGACATAAAATATAAAATAAATACGGCAGTGTGTCAGCATGACTTACACGTAGGATGAAAGAATAGGACCAGAACTTTAGTATTATACCACCCAAGTTACCTTAAAAACTTAGGTTTTGGAAATATGGGTGATTAAATTAGTCGCTATGCGATGTGCGGACAACGATTTGTCTAAGTATGACATGAAATATAAAAATAAATACGGAATTGTGTATACATGACGTACACATAGGGTGATAGAATAGGACCAGAACTTCTGTATTATACCACCCAAAATACCGTAAAAACGTAGGTTTTGGAAATATGGCTGATTAAAGTAGTCGCATTGAGATGTGCGGACAGCGATTTGTCAAAGTATGACATGAAAAATAAAATAAATACGGAAGTGTGCCAACATGACGTACACATAGGATGACAGAATAGGTCCTGAAATTTAGTATTAAACCACCCAAGTTACCTTAAAAACTTAGGTTTTGGAAATATGTATGATTAAATTAGTCGCTATGCGATGTGCGGACAACGATTTGTCTAAGTTTGACATGAAATATAAAAATAAATACGGAATTGTGGATACATGACGTACACATAGGGTGATAGAATAGGACCAGAACTTCTGTATTATACCACCCAAGTTACCGTAAAAACTTAGGTTTTGGAAATATGGGTGATTAAATTAGTTGCTATGCGATGTGCGGACAACGATTTGTCTAAGTTTGACATGAAATATAAAAATAAATACGGAATTTTGGATACATGACGTACACATTGGGTGATAGAATAGGATTAGAACTATATTATTATACCACTCAGGTTACCGTCAACATTTAGGTTTTGGAAATACGGGTGATTAAAATAGTCGCTTTGGATGTGTGGACAGCGATCCACCTAAGTTTGACATAAAATATAAAATAAATACGGCAGTGTGTCAGCATGACGTACACGTAGGATGAAAGAATAGGACCAGAACTTTAGTACTATACCACCCAAGTTACCTTAAAAACTTAGGTTTTGGAAATATGGGTGATTAAATTAGTCGCTATGCGATGTGCGGACAACGATATGTGTAAGTATGACATGAAATATAATAATAAATACGGAGGTGTGCCAACATTACGTACACATAGGGTGATAGAATAGGACCAGAACTTCTGTATTATACCACCCAAGTTACCGTAAAAACTAAGGTTTTGGAAATATAGCTGATTAAAGTAGTCGCATTGAGATGTGCGGACAGAGATTTGTCGAAGTTTGACACGAAATATAAAAAAAATACGGAGGTGTGCCAACATGACGTACACATAGGGTGATAGAATAGGACCAGAACTTCTGTATTATACCACCCAAGTTACCGTAAAAACTAAGGTTTTGGAAATATAGCTGATTAAAGTAGTCGCATTGAGATGTGCGGACAGCGATTTGTCTAAGTTTGACATGAAATATAAAAATAAATACGGAATTGTGGATACATGACGTACACATAGGGTGATAGGACCAGAACTTCTGTATTATACCACCCAAGTTACCGTAAAAACTTAGGTTTTGGAAATATGGTGATTAAATTAGTCGCTATGCGATGTGCGGACAACGATTTGTCTAAGTTTGACATGAAATATAAAAATAAATACGGAGGTGTGCCAACATTACGTACACGTAGGATGAAAGAATAGGACCAGAACTTTAGTACTATACCACCCAAGTTACCTTAAAAACTTGGGTTTTGGAAATATGGGTGATTAAATTAGTCGCTATGCGATGTGCGGACAACGATTTGTCTAAGTATGACATGAAATATAATAATAAATACGGAGGTGTGCCAACATTACGTACACGTAGGGTGATAGAATAGGACCAGAACTTCTGTATTATACCACCCAAGTTACCGTAAAAACTTAGGTTTTGGAAATATCGCTGATTAAAGTAGTCGCACTGAGATGTGCGGACAGAGATTTGTCGAAGTTTGACACGAAATATAAAAAAAATACGGAGGTGTGCCAACATGACGTACACATAGGATGATAGAATAGGTCCAGAACTTTAGTACTATACCACCCAAGTTACCGTAAAAACTTAGGTTTTGGAAATATGGCTGATTAAAGTAGTCGCATTGAGATGTGCGGACAACGATTTGTCTAAGTTTTACATGAAATATAAAAATAAATACGGAATTTTGGATACATGACGTACACATTGGGTGATAGAATAGGATTAGAACTATATTATTATACCACTCAGGTTACCGTCAAAACTTAGGTTTTGGAAATACGGGTGATTAAAATAGTCGCATTGAGATGTGTGGACAGCGATTTGTCAAAGTATGACATGAAAAATAAAATAAATACGGAAGTGTGCCAACATGACGTACACATAGGATGATAGAATAGGTCCTGAAATTTAGTATTATACCACCCAAGTTACCGTAAAAACTTAGGTTTTGGAAATATGGCTGATTAAAGTAGTCGCATTGAGATGTGCGGACAGCGATTTGTCAAAGTATGACATGAAAAATAAAATAAATACGGAAGTGTGCCAACATGACGTATACATAGGATGAAAGAATAGGTCCAGAACTTTAGTACTATACCACCCAAGTTACCGTAAAAACTTAGGTTTTGGAAATATGGGTGATTAAATTAGTCGCTATGCGATGTGCGGACAACGATTTGTCTAAGTTTGACATGAAATATAAAAATAAATACGGAGGTGTGCCAACATTACGTACACGTAGGATGATAGAATAGGACCAGAACTTCTGTATTATACCTCCCAAAATACCGAAAAAACTTAGGTTTTGGAAATATGGCTGATTAAAGTAGTCGCATTGAGATGTGCGGACAGAGATTTGTCGAAGTTTGACACGAAATATAAAAAAATACGGAGGTGTGCCAACATGACGTACACATAGGATGATAGAATAGGTCCAGAACTTTAGTACTATACCACCCAAGTTACCTTAAAAACTTAGGTTTTGGAAATATGGGTGATTAAATTAGTCGCTATGCGATGTGCGGACAACGATTTGTCTAAGTTTGACATGAAATAAAAAAATAAATACGGAATTTTGGATACATGACGTACATATTGGGTGATAGAATAGGATTAGAACTATATTATTATACCACTCAGGTTACCGTCAAAACTTAGGTTTTGGAAATACGGGTGATTAAAGTAGTCTTATTGAGAAGTGCGGACAGCGATTTGTCTAAGTTTGACATGAAATATAAAAATAAATACGGAATTGTGGATACATGACGTACACATAGGGTGATAGAATAGGACCAGAACTTCTGTATTATACCACCCAAGTTACCGTAAAAACTTAGGATTTGGAAATATGGTGATTAAATTAGTCGCTATGCGATGTGCGGACAACGATTTGTCTAAGTTTGACATGAAATATAAAAATAAATACGGAGGTGTGCCAACATTACGTACACGTAGGATGAAAGAATAGGACCAGAACTTTAGTACTATACCACCCAAGTTACCTTAAAAACTTGGGTTTTGGAAATATGGGTGATTAAATTAGTCGCTATGCGATGTGCGGACAACGATTTGTCTAAGTTTGACATGAAATAAAAAAATAAATACGGAATTTTGGATACATGACGTACATATTGGGTGATAGAATAGGATTAGAACTATATTATTATACCACTCAGGTTACCGTCAAAACTTAGGTTTTGGAAATACGGGTGATTAAAATAGTCGCATTGAGATGTGCGGACAGCGATTTGTCAAAGTATGACATGAAAAATAAAATAAATACGGAAGTGTGCCAACATGACGTACACATAGGATGATAGAATAGGTCCTGAAATTTAGTATTATACCACCCAAGTTACCGTAAAAACTTAGGTTTTGGAAATATGGCTGATTAAAGTAGTCGCATTGAGATGTGCGGACAGCGATTTGTCAAAGTATGACATGAAATATAAAAATAAATACGGAGGTGTGCCAACATGACGTACACATAGGATGATAGAATAGGTCCTGAAATTTAGTATTATACCACCCAAGTTACCTTAAAAACTTAGGTTTTTGAAATATGGGTGATTAAATTAGTCGCTATGCGATGTGCGGACAACGATTTGTCTAATTTTGACATGAAATATAAAAATAAATACGGAATTTTGGATACTTGACGTACACATTGGGTGATAGAATAGGATTAGAACTATATTATTATACCACTCAGGTTACCGTCAAAACTTAGGTTTTGGAAATACGGGTGATTAAAATAGTCGCTTTGGATGTGTGGACAGCGATCCACCTAAGTTTGACATAAAATATAAAATAAATACGGCAGTGTGTCAGCATGACGTTAACGTAGGATGAAAGAATAGGACCAGAACTTTAGTATTATACCACCCAAGTTACCTTAAAAACTTAGGTTTTGGAAATATGGGTGATTAAATTAGTCGCTATGCGATGTGCGGACAACGATTTGTCTAAGTATGACATGAAATATAAAAATAAATACGGAATTGTGTATACATGACGTACACATAGGGTGATAGAATAGGACCAGAACTTCTGTATTATACCACCCAAAATACCGTAAAAACTTAGGTTTTGGAAATATGGCTGATTAAAGTAGTCGCATTGAGATGTGCGGACAGCGATTTGTCAAATTATGACATGAAAAATAAAATAAATACGGAAGTGTGCCAACATGACGTACACATAGGATGATAGAATAGGTCCTGAAATTTGGTATTATACCACCCAAGTTACCTTAAAAACTTAGGTTTTGGAAATATGGGTGATTAAATTAGTCGCTATGCGATGTGCGGACAACGATTTGTCTAAGTTTGACATGAAATATAAAAATAAATACGGAATTGTGGATACATGACGTACACATAGGGTGATAGAATAGGACCAGAACTTCTGTATTATACCACCCAAGTTACCGTAAAAACTTAGGTTTTGGAAATATTGGTGATTAAATTAGTTGCTATGCGATGTGCGGACAACGATTTGTCTAAGTTTGACATGAAATATAAAAATAAATACGGAATTTTGGATACATGACGTACACATTGGGTGATAGAATGGGATTAGAACTATATTATTATACCACTCAGGTTACCGTCAACACTTAGGTTTTGGAAATACGGGTGATTAAAATAGTCGCTTTGGATGTGTGGACAGCGATCCACCTAAGTTTGACATAAAATATAAAATAAATACGGCAGTGTGTCAGCATGACGTACACGTAGGATGAAAGAATAGGACCAGAACTTTAGTACTATACCACCCAAGTTACCTTACAAACTTAGGTTTTGGAAATATGGGTGATTAAATTAGTCGCTATGCGATGTGCGGACAACGATTTGTGTAAGTATGACATGAAATATAATAATAAATACGGAGGTGTGCCAACATTACGTACACATAGGGTGATAGAATAGGACCAGAACTTCTGTATTATACCACCCAAGTTACCGTAAAAACTAAGGTTTTGGAAATATAGCTGATTAAAGTAGTCGCATTGAGATGTGCGGACAGAGATTTGTCGAAGTTTGACACGAAATATAAAAAAAATACGGAGGTGTGCCAACATGACGTACACATAGGATGATAGAATAGGTCCAGAACTTTAGTACTATACCACCCAAGTTACCTTAAAAACTTAGGTTTTGGAAATATGGGTGATTAAATTAGTCGCTATGCGATGTGCGGACAACGATTTGTCTAAGTTTGACATGAAATATAAAAATAAATACGGAATTTTGGATACATGACGTACACATTGGGTGATAGAATAGGATTAGAACTATATTATTATACCACTCAGGTTACCGTCAAAACTTAGGTTTTGGAAATACGGGTGATTAAAGTAGTCGCATTGAGATGTGCGGACAGCGATTTGTCTAAGTTTGACATGAAATATAAAAATAAATACGGAATTGTGGATACATGACGTACACATAGGGTGATAGAATAGGACCAGAACTTCTGTATTATACCACCCTAGTTATCTTAAAAACTTAGGTTTTGGAAATACGGGTGATTAAAATAGTCGCTTTGGATGTGTGAACAGTGATCCACCTAAGTTTGACATAAAATATAAAATAAATACGGCAGTGTGTCAGCATGACGTACACGTAGGGTGATGAAATAGGACCAGAACTTCTGTATTATACTACCCAAGTTACCGTAAAAACTTAGGTTTTGGAAATATGGCTGATTAAAATAGTCGCATTGAGATGTGCGGACAGCGATTTGTCAAAGTATGACATGAAAAATAAAATAAATACGGAAGTGTGCCAACATGACGTACACATAGGATGATAGAATAGGTCCTGAAATTTAGTATTATACCACCCAAGTTACAATAAAAACTTAGGTTTTGGAAATATGGCTGAATAAAGTAGTCGCATTGAGATGTGCGGACAGAGGTTTGTCGAAGTTTGACACGAAATATAAAAAAAATACGGAGGTGTGCCAACATGACGTACACATAGGATGATAGAATAGGTCCAGAACTTTAGTACTATACCACCCAAGTTACCTTAAAAACTTAGGTTTTGGAAATATGGCTGATTAAAGTAGTCGCATTGAGATGTGCGGACAGCGATTTGTCTAAGTATGACATGAATAATAAAATAAATACGGCAGTGTGTCAGCATGACGTACACGTAGGATGAAAGAATAGGACCAGAACTTCTGTATTATACCACCCAAGTTACCTTAAAAACTTAGGTTTTGGAAATATGGGTGATTAAATTAGTCGCTATGCGATGTGCGGACAACGATTTGTCTAAGTTTGACATGAAATATAAAAATAAATACGGAATTTTGGATACATGACGTACACATAGGGTGATAGAATAGGACCAGAACTTCTGTATTATACCACCCAAGTTACCTTAAAAACTTAGGTTTTGGAAATATGGGTGATTAAATTAGTCGCTATGCGATGTGCGGACAACGATTTGTCTCAGTATGACATGAAATATAATAATAAATACGGAGGTGTGCCAACATTACGTACACGTAGGGTGATAGAATAGGACCAGAACTTCTGTATTATACCACCCAAGTTACCGTAAAAACTTAGGTTTTGGAAATACGGGTGATTAAAATAGTCGCTTTGGATGTGTGGACAGCGATCCACCTAAGTTTGACATAAAATATAAAATAAATACGGCAGTGTGTCAGCATGACGTACACGTAGGATGAAAGAATAGGACCAGAACTTTAGTACTATACCACCCAAGTTACCTTAAAAACTTAGGTTTTGGAAATATGGGTGATTAAATTAGTCGCTATGCGATGTGCGGACAACGATTTGTCTAAGTATGACATGAAATATAATAATAAATACGGAGGTGTGCCAACATTACGTACACGTAGGGTAATAGAATAGGACCAGAACTTCTGTATTATACCACCCAAGTTACCGTAAAAACTTAGGTTTTGGAAATATGGCTGATTAAAGTAGTCGCATTGAGATGTGCGGACAGAGATTTGTCGAAGTTTGACACGAAATATAAAAATAAATACGGAATGGTGGATACATGACGTACACGTAGGGTGATAGAATAGGACCAGAACTTCTGTATTATACTACCCAAGTTACCGTAAAAACTTAGGTTTTGGAAATATGGCTGATTAAAGTAGTCGCATTGAGATGTGCGGAAAGCGATTTGTCAAAGTATGACATGAAATATAAAAATAAATACGGAATTGTAGATACATGACGTACACATAGGATGAAAGAATAGGACCAGAACTTTAGTACTATACCACCCAAGTTACCTTAAAAACTTAGGTTTTGGAAATACGGGTGATTAAAATAGTCGCTTTGGATGTGTGGACAGTGATCCACCTAAGTTTGACATAAAATATAAAATAAATACGGCAGTGTGTCAGCATGACGTACACGTAGGGTGATGAAATAGGACCAGAACTTCTGTATTATACTACTTAAGTTACCGTAAAAACTTAAGTTTTGGAAATATGGCTGATTAAAGTAGTCGCATTGAGATGTGCGGACAGCGATTTGTCAAAGTATGACATGAAAAATAAAATAAATACGGAAGTGTGCCAACATGACGTACACAGAGGATGATAGGATAGGTCCTGAAATTTAGTATTATAAAACCCAAGTTACCTTAAAAACTTAGGTTTTGGAAATATGGGTGATTAAATTAGTCGCTATGCGATGTGCGGACAACGATTTGTCTAAGTTTGACATGAAATATAAAAATAAATACGGAATTGTGGATACATGACGTACACATAGGGTGATAGAATAGGACCAGAACTTCTGTATTATACCACCCAAGTTACCGTAAAAACTTAGGTTTTGGAAATATGGGTGATTAAATTAGTCGCTATGCGATGTGCGGACAACGATTTGTCTAAGTTTGACATGAAATATAAAAATAAATACGGAATTGTGGATACATGACGTACACGTTAGGTGATAGAATAGGACCAGAACTTCTGTATTATACCACCCAAGTTACCGTAAAAACTTAGGTTTTGGAAATATGGCTGATTAAAGTAGTCGCATTGAGATGTGCGGACAGCGATTTGTCAAAGTATGACATGAAAAATAAAATAAATACGGAAGTGTGCCAACATGACGTACACATAGGATGATAGAATAGGTCCTGAAATTTAGTATTATACCACCCAAGTTACCTTAAAAACTTAGGTTTTGGAAATATGGGTGACTAAATTAGTCGCTATGCGATGTGCGGACAACAATTTGTCTAAGTTTGACATGAAATATAAAAATAAATACGGAATTGTGGATACATGACGTACACATAGGGTGATAGAATAGGATCAGAACTTCTGTATTATACCACCCAAGTTACCGTAAAAACTTAGGTTTTGGAAATATGGCTGATTAAAGTAGTCGCATTGAGATGTGCGGACAGCGATTTGTCAAAGTATGACATGAAAAATAAAATAAAAACGGAAGTGTGTCAACATGACGTACACATAGGATGATAGAATAGGTCCTGAAATTTAGTATTATACCACCCAAGTTACCGTAAAAACTTAGGTTTTGGAAATATGGGTGATTAAATTAGTCGCTATGCGATGTGCGGACAACGATTTGTCTAAGTATGACATGAAATATAATAATAAATACGGAGGTGTGCCAACATTACGTACACGTAGGGTGATACAATAGGACCAGAACTTCTGTATTATACCACCCAAGTTACAGTAAAAACTTAGGTTTTGGAAATATGGCTGAATAAAGTAGTCGCATTGAGATGTGCGGACAGAGATTTGTCGAAGTTTGACACGAAATATAAAAAAATACGGAGGTGTGCCAACATGACGTACACATAGGATGATAGAATAGGTCCAGAACTTTAGTACTATACCACCCAAGTTACCTTAAAAACTTAGGTTTTGGAAATATGGCTGATTAAAGTAGTCGCATTGAGATGTGCGGACAGCGATTTGTCTAAGTATGACATGAAAAATAAAATAAATACGGCAGTGTGTCAGCATGACGTACACGTAGGATGAAAGAATAGGACCAGAACTTCTGTATTATACCACCCAAGTTACCGTAAAAACTTAGGTTTTGGAAATATGGCTGAATAAAGTAGTCGCATTGAGATGTGCGGACAGAGATTTGTCGAAGTTTGACACGAAATATAAAAAAATACGGAGATGTGCCAACATGACGTACACATAGGATGATAGAATAGGTCCAGAACTTTAGTACTATACCACCCAAGTTACCTTAAAAACTTAGGTTTTGGAAATATGGCTGATTAAAGTAGTCGCATTGAGATGTGCGGACAGCGATTTGTCTAAGTATGACATGAAAAATAAAATAAATACGGCAGTGTGTCAGCATGACGTACACGTAGGATGAAAGAATAGGACCAGAACTTCTGTATTATACCACCCAAGTTACCGTAAAAACTTAGGTTTTAGAAATATGGCTGAATAAAGTAGTCGCATTGAGATGTGCGGACAGAGATTTGTCGAAGTTTGACACGAAATATAAAAAAATACGGAGATGTGCCAACATGACGTACACATAGGATGATAGAATAGGTCCAGAACTTTAGTACTATACCACCCAAGTTACCGTAAAAACTTAGGTTTTGGAAATATGGCTGATTAAAGTAGTCGCATTGAGATGTGCGGACAGCGATTTGTCAAAGTATGACATGAAAAATAAAATAAATACGGAAGTGTGCCAACATGACGTACACATAGGATGATAGAATAGGTCCTGAAATTTAGTATTATACCACCCAAGTTACCTTAAAAACTTAGGTTTTGGAAATATGGGTGACTAAATTAGTCGCTATGCGATGTGCGGACAACAATTTGTCTAAGTTTGACATGAAATATAAAAATAAATACGGAATTGTGGATACATGACGTACACATAGGGTGATAGAATAGGATCAGAACTTCTGTATTATACCACCCAAGTTACCGTAAAAACTTAGGTTTTGGAAATATGGCTGATTAAAGTAGTCGCATTGAGATGTGCGGACAGCGATTTGTCAAAGTATGACATGAAAAATAAAATAAAAACGGAAGTGTGACAACATGACGTACACATAGGATGATAGAATAGGTCCTGAAATTTAGTATTATACCACCCAAGTTACCGTAAAAACTTAGGTTTTGGAAATATGGGTGATTAAATTAGTCGCTATGCGATGTGCGGACAACGATTTGTCTAAGTATGACATGAAATATAATAATAAATACGGAGGTGTGCCAACATTACGTACACGTAGGGTGATACAATAGGACCAGAACTTCTGTATTATACCACCCAAGTTACCGTAAAAACTTAGGTTTTGGAAATATGGCTGAATAAAGTAGTCGCATTGAGATGTGCGGACAGAGATTTGTCGAAGTTTGACACGAAATATAAAAAAATACGGAGGTGTGCCAACATGACGTACACATAGGATGATAGAATAGGTCCAGAACTTTAGTACTATACCACCCAAGTTACCTTAAAAACTTAGGTTTTGGAAATATGGCTGATTAAAGTAGTCGCATTGAGATGTGCGGACAGCGATTTGTCTAAGTATGACATGAAAAATAAAATAAATACGGCAGTGTGTCAGCATGACGTACACGTAGGATGAAAGAATAGGACCAGAACTTCTGTATTATACCACCCAAGTTACCGTAAAAACTTAGGTTTTGGAAATATGGCTGATTAAAGTAGTCGCATTGAGATGTGCGGACAGAGATTTGTCTAAGTATGACATGAAAAATAAAATAAATACGTTAGTGTGTCAGCATGACGTACACGTAGGATGAAAGAATAGGACCAGAACTTCTGTATTATACCACCCAAGTTACCTTAAAAACTTAGGTTTTGGAAATATGGGTGATTAAATTAGTCGCTATGCGATGTGCGGACAACGATTTGTCTAAGTTTGACATGAAATATAAAAATAAATACGGAATTTTGGATACATGACGTACACATAGGGTGATAGAATAGGACCAGAACTTCTGTATTATACCACCCAAGTTACCTTAAAAACTTAGGTTTTGGAAATACGGGTGATTAAAATAGTCGCTTTGGATGTGTGGACAGCGATCCACCTAAGTTTGACATAAAATATAAAATAAATACGGCAGTGTGTCAGCATGACGTACACGTAGGATGAAAGAATAGGACCAGAACTTTAGTACTATACCACCCAAGTTACCTTAAAAACTTAGGTTTTGGAAATATGGGTGATTAAATTAGTCGCTATGCGATGTGCGGAAAACGATTTGTCTAAGTATGACATGAAATATAATAATAAATACGGAGGTGTGCCAACATTACGTACACGTAGGGTGATAGAATAGGACCAGAACTTCTGTATTATACCACCCAAGTTACCGTAAAAACTAAGGTTTAGGAAATATGGCTGATTAAAGTAGTCGCATTGAGATGTGCGGACAACGATTTGTCTAAGTTTGACATAAAATATAAAAATAAATACGGAATTTTGGATACATGAGGTACACATTGGGTGATAGAATAGGATTAGAACTATATTATTATACCACTCAGCTTACCGTCAAAACTTAGGTTTTGGAAATACGGGTGATTAAAATAGTCGCATTGAGATGTGCGGACAGCGATTTGTCAAAGTATGACATGAAATATAAAAATAAATACGGAATTGTGGATACATGACGTACACATAGGATGAAAGAATAGGACCAGAACTTTAGTACTATACCACCCAAGTTACCTTAAAAACCTAGGTTTTGGAAATACGGGTGATTAAAATAGTCGCTTTGGATGTGTGGACAGTGATCCACCTAAGTTTGACATAAAATATAAAATAAATACGGCAGTGTGTCAGCATGACGTACACGTAGGGTGATGAAATAGGACCAGAACTTCTGTATTATACTACCCAAGTTACCGTAAAAACTTAGGTTTTGGAAATATGGCTGATTAAAGTAGTCGCATTGAGATGTGCGGACAGCGATTTGTCAAAGTATGACATGAAAAATAAAATAAATACGGAAGTGTGCCAACATGACGTACACATAGGATGATAGAATAGGTCCTGAAATTTAGTATTATACCACCCAAGTTACCTTAAAAACTTAGGTTTTGGAAATATGGGTGATTAAATTAGTCGCTATGCGATGTGCGGACAACGATTTGTCTAAGTTTGACATGAAATATAAAAATAAATACGGAATTGTGGATACAAGACGTACACATAGGGTGATAGAATAGGACCAGAACTTCTGTATTATACCACCCAAGTTACCGTAAAAACTTAGGTTTTGGAAATATGGGTGATTAAATTAGTCGCTATGAGATGTGCGGACAACGATTTGTCTAAGTTTGACATGAAATATAAAAATAAATATGGAATTGTGGATACATGACGTACACGTAAGGTGATAGAATAGGACCAGAACTTCTGTATTATACCACCCAAGTTACCGTAAAAACTTAGGTTTTGGAAATATGGCTGATTAAAGTAGTCGCATTGAGATGTGCGGACAGCGATTTGTCAAAGTATGACATGAAAAATAAAATAAATACGGAAGTGTGCCAACATGACGTACACATAGGATGATAGAATAGGTCCTGAAATTTAATATTATACCACCCAAGTTACCTTAAAAACTTAGGTTTTGGAAATATGGGTGACTAAATTAGTCGCTATGCGATGTGCGGACAACGATTTGTCTAAGTATGACATGAAATATAATAATAAATACGGAGGTGTGCCAACATTACGTACACGTAGCGTGATAGAATAGGACCAGAACTTCTGTATTATACCACCCAAGTTACCGTAAAAACTTAGGTTTTGGAAATATGGCTGATTAAAGTAGTCGCATTGAGATGTGCGGACAGAGATTTGTCGAAGTTTGACACGAAATATAAAAAAAATACGGAGGTGTGCCAACATAACGTACACATTGGATGATAGAATAGGTCCAGAACTTTAGTACTATACCACCCAAGTTACCTTAAAAACTTAGGTTTTGGAAATATGGCTGATTAAAGTAGTCGCATTGAGATGTGCGGACAGCGATTTGTCTAAGTATGACATGAAAAATAAAATAAATACGGCAGTGTGCCAGCATGACGTACACGTAGGATGAAAGAATAGGACCAGAACTTCTGTATTATACCACCCAAAAACCTTAAAAACTTAGGTTTTGGAAATATGGGTGATTAAATTAGTCGCTATGCGATGTGCGGACAACGATTTGTCTAAGTTTGACATGAAATATAAAAATAAATACAGAATTTTGGATACATGACGTACACATAGGGTGATAGAATAGGACCAGAACTTCTGTATTATACCACCCAAATTACCTTAAAAACTTAGGTTTTGGAAATACGGGTGATTAAAATATTCGCTTTGGATGTGTGGACAGCGATCCACCTAAGTTTGACATAAAATATAAAATAAATACGGCAGTGTGTCAGCATGACGTACACGTAGGATGAAAGAATAGGACCAGAACTTCTGTATTATACCACCCAAGTTACCGTAAAAACTTAGGTTTTGGAAATATGGCTGATTAAAGTAGTCGCATTGAGATGTGCGGACAGAGATTTGTCGAAGTTTGACACGAAATATAAAAAAAATACAGAGGTGTGCCAACATGACGTACACATAGGATGATAGAATAGGTCCAGAACTTTAGTACTATACCACCCAAGTTACCTTAAAAACTTAGGTTTTGGAAATACGGGTGATTAAAATAGTCGCTTTGGATGTGTGGACAGTGATCCACCTAAGTTTGACATAAAATATAAAATAAATACGGCAGTGTGTCAGCATGACGTACACATAGGATGAAAGAATAGGACCAGAACTTCTGTATTATACCACCCAAGTTACCGTAAAAACTTAGGTTTTGGAAATATTGCTGATTAAAGTAGTCGCATTGAGATGTGCGGACAGCGATTTGTCAAAGTATGACATGAAAAATAAAATAAATACGGAAGTGTGCCAACATGACGTACACATAGGATGAAAGAATAGGACCAGAACTTTAGTACTATACCACCCAAGTTACCTTAAAAACTTAGGTTTTGGAAATATGGCTGATTAAAGTAGTCGCATTGAGATGTGCGGACAGCGATTTGTCTAAGTATGACATGAAAAATAAAATAAATACGGCAGTGTGTCAGCATGACGTACACGTAGGATGAAAGAATAGGACCAGAACTTCTGTATTATACCACCCAAGTTACCGTAAAAACTTAGGTTTTGGAAATATGGCTGATTAAAGTAGTCGCATTGAGATGTGCGGACAGAGATTTGTCTAAGTATGACATGAAAAATAAAATAAATACGTTAGTGTGTCAGCATGACGTACACGTAGGATGAAAGAATAGGACCAGAACTTCTGTATTATACCACCCAAGTTACCTTAAAAACTTAGGTTTTGGAAATATGGGTGATTAAATTAGTCGCTATGCGATGTGCGGACAACGATTTGTCTAAGTTTGACATGAAATATAAAAATAAATACGGAATTTTGGATACATGACGTACACATAGGGTGATAGAATAGGACCAGAACTTCTGTATTATACCACCCAAGTTACCTTAAAAACTTAGGTTTTGGAAATACGGGTGATTAAAATAGTCGCTTTGGATGTGTGGACAGCGATCCACCTAAGTTTGACATAAAATATAAAATAAATACGGCAGTGTGTCAGCATGACGTACACGTAGGATGAAAGAATAGGACCAGAACTTTAGTACTATACCACCCAAGTTACCTTAAAAACTTAGGTTTTGGAAATATGGGTGATTAAATTAGTCGCTATGCGATGTGCGGAAAACGATTTGTCTAAGTATGACATGAAATATAATAATAAATACGGAGGTGTGCCAACATTACGTACACGTAGGGTGATAGAATAGGACCAGAACTTCTGTATTATACCACCCAAGTTACCGTAAAAACTAAGGTTTAGGAAATATGGCTGATTAAAGTAGTCGCATTGAGATGTGCGGACAACGATTTGTCTAAGTTTGACATAAAATATAAAAATAAATACGGAATTTTGGATACATGAGGTACACATTGGGTGATAGAATAGGATTAGAACTATATTATTATACCACTCAGCTTACCGTCAAAACTTAGGTTTTGGAAATACGGGTGATTAAAATAGTCGCATTGAGATGTGCGGACAGCGATTTGTCAAAGTATGACATGAAATATAAAAATAAATACGGAATTGTGGATACATGACGTACACATAGGATGAAAGAATAGGACCAGAACTTTAGTACTATACCACCCAAGTTACCTTAAAAACCTAGGTTTTGGAAATACGGGTGATTAAAATAGTCGCTTTGGATGTGTGGACAGTGATCCACCTAAGTTTGACATAAAATATAAAATAAATACGGCAGTGTGTCAGCATGACGTACACGTAGGGTGATGAAATAGGACCAGAACTTCTGTATTATACTACCCAAGTTACCGTAAAAACTTAGGTTTTGGAAATATGGCTGATTAAAGTAGTCGCATTGAGATGTGCGGACAGCGATTTGTCAAAGTATGACATGAAAAATAAAATAAATACGGAAGTGTGCCAACATGACGTACACATAGGATGATAGAATAGGTCCTGAAATTTAGTATTATACCACCCAAGTTACCTTAAAAACTTAGGTTTTGGAAATATGGGTGATTAAATTAGTCGCTATGCGATGTGCGGACAACGATTTGTCTAAGTTTGACATGAAATATAAAAATAAATACGGAATTGTGGATACAAGACGTACACATAGGGTGATAGAATAGGACCAGAACTTCTGTATTATACCACCCAAGTTACCGTAAAAACTTAGGTTTTGGAAATATGGGTGATTAAATTAGTCGCTATGAGATGTGCGGACAACGATTTGTCTAAGTTTGACATGAAATATAAAAATAAATATGGAATTGTGGATACATGACGTACACGTAAGGTGATAGAATAGGACCAGAACTTCTGTATTATACCACCCAAGTTACCGTAAAAACTTAGGTTTTGGAAATATGGCTGATTAAAGTAGTCGCATTGAGATGTGCGGACAGCGATTTGTCAAAGTATGACATGAAAAATAAAATAAATACGGAAGTGTGCCAACATGACGTACACATAGGATGATAGAATAGGTCCTGAAATTTAATATTATACCACCCAAGTTACCTTAAAAACTTAGGTTTTGGAAATATGGGTGACTAAATTAGTCGCTATGCGATGTGCGGACAACGATTTGTCTAAGTATGACATGAAATATAATAATAAATACGGAGGTGTGCCAACATTACGTACACGTAGCGTGATAGAATAGGACCAGAACTTCTGTATTATACCACCCAAGTTACCGTAAAAACTTAGGTTTTGGAAATATGGCTGATTAAAGTAGTCGCATTGAGATGTGCGGACAGAGATTTGTCGAAGTTTGACACGAAATATAAAAAAAATACGGAGGTGTGCCAACATAACGTACACATTGGATGATAGAATAGGTCCAGAACTTTAGTACTATACCACCCAAGTTACCTTAAAAACTTAGGTTTTGGAAATATGGCTGATTAAAGTAGTCGCATTGAGATGTGCGGACAGCGATTTGTCTAAGTATGACATGAAAAATAAAATAAATACGGCAGTGTGCCAGCATGACGTACACGTAGGATGAAAGAATAGGACCAGAACTTCTGTATTATACCACCCAAAAACCTTAAAAACTTAGGTTTTGGAAATATGGGTGATTAAATTAGTCGCTATGCGATGTGCGGACAACGATTTGTCTAAGTTTGACATGAAATATAAAAATAAATACAGAATTTTGGATACATGACGTACACATAGGGTGATAGAATAGGACCAGAACTTCTGTATTATACCACCCAAATTACCTTAAAAACTTAGGTTTTGGAAATACGGGTGATTAAAATATTCGCTTTGGATGTGTGGACAGCGATCCACCTAAGTTTGACATAAAATATAAAATAAATACGGCAGTGTGTCAGCATGACGTACACGTAGGATGAAAGAATAGGACCAGAACTTCTGTATTATACCACCCAAGTTACCGTAAAAACTTAGGTTTTGGAAATATGGCTGATTAAAGTAGTCGCATTGAGATGTGCGGACAGAGATTTGTCGAAGTTTGACACGAAATATAAAAAAAATACAGAGGTGTGCCAACATGACGTACACATAGGATGATAGAATAGGTCCAGAACTTTAGTACTATACCACCCAAGTTACCTTAAAAACTTAGGTTTTGGAAATACGGGTGATTAAAATAGTCGCTTTGGATGTGTGGACAGTGATCCACCTAAGTTTGACATAAAATATAAAATAAATACGGCAGTGTGTCAGCATGACGTACACGTAGGATGAAAGAATAGGACCAGAACTTCTGTATTATACCACCCAAGTTACCGTAAAAACTTAGGTTTTGGAAATATTGCTGATTAAAGTAGTCGCATTGAGATGTGCGGACAGCGATTTGTCAAAGTATGACATGAAAAATAAAATAAACACGGAAGTGTGCCAACATGACGTACACATAGGATGATAGAATAGGTCCTGAAATTTAGTATTATACCACCCAAGTTACCTTAAAAACTTAGGTTTTGGAAATATGGGTGATTAAATTAGTCGCTATGCGATGTGCGGACAACGATTTGTCTAAGTTTGACATGAAATATAAAAATAAATACGGAATTGTGGATACATGACGTACACATAGGGTGATAGAATAGGACCAGAACTTCTGTATTATACCACCCAAGTTACCGTAAAAACTTAGGTTTTGGAAATATGGCTGATTAAAGTAGTCGCATTGAGATGTGCGGACAGCGATTTGTTAAAGTATGACATGAAAAATAAAATAAATACGGAAGTGTGCCAACATGACGTACACATAGGATGATAGAATAGGTCCTGAAATTTAGTATTATACCACCCAAGTTACCTTAAAAACTTAGGTTTTGGAAATATGGGTGATTAAATTAGTCGCTATGCGATGTGCGGACAACGATTTGTCTAAGTTTAACATGAAATATAAAAATAAATACGGAATTGTGGATACATGACGTACACATAGGGTGATAGAATAGGACCAGAATTTCTGTATTATACCACCCAAGTTACCGTAAAAACTTAGGTTTTGGAAATATGGGTGATTAAATTAGTCGCTATGCGATGTGCGGACAACGATTTGTCTAAGTTTAACATGAAATATAAAAATAAATACGGAATTGTGGATACATGACGTACACATAGGGTGATAGAATAGGACCAGAACTTCTGTATTATACCACCCAAGTTACCGTAAAAACTTAGGTTTTGGAAATATGGGTGATTAAATTAGTCGCTATGCGATGTGCGGACAACGATTTGTCTAAGTTTGACATGAAATATAAAAATAAATACGGAATTTTGGATACATGACGGACACATTGGGTGATAGAATAGGATTAGAAGTATATTATTATACCACTCAGGTTACCGTCAAAACTTAGGTTTTGGAAACACGGGTGATTAAAATAGTCGCTTTGGATGTGTGGACAGCGATCCACCTAAGTTTGACATAAAATATAAAATAAATACGGCAGTGTGTCAGCATGACGTACACGTAGGATGAAAGAATAGGACCAGAACTTTTGTACTATACCACCCAAGTTACCTTAAAAACTTAGGTTTTGGAAATATGGGTGATTAAATTAGTCGCTATGCGATGTGTGGACAACGATTTGTCTAAGTATGACATGAAATATAATAATAAATACGGAGGTGTGCCACCATGACGTACACATAGGATGATAGAATAGGTCCAGAACTTTAGTACTATACCACCCAAGTTACCTTAAAAACTTAGGTTTTGGAAATACGGGTGATTAAAATAGTCGCATTGAGATGTGCGGACAGCGATTTGTCAAAGTATGACATGAAATATAAAAATAAATACGGAATTGTGGATACATGACTTACACATTGGATGAAAGAATAGGACCAGAACTTTAGTACTATACCACCCAAGTTACCTTAAAAACTTAGGTTTTGGAAATACGGGTGATTAAAATAGTCGCTTTGGATGTGTGGACAGTGATCCACCTAAGTTTGACATAAAATATAAAATAAATACGGCAGTGTGTCAGCATGACGTACACGTAGGGTGATGAAATAGGACCAGAACTTCTGTATTATACCACCCAAGTTACCATAAAAACTTAGGTTTTGGAAATATGGCTGATTAAAGTAGTCGCATTGAGATGTGCGGACAGCGATTTGTCAAAGTATGACATGAAAAATAAAATAAATACGGAAGTGTGCCAACATGACGTAGACATAGGATGATAGAATAGGACAAGATCTTTAGTACTATACCACCCAAGTTACCGTAAAAACTTAGGCTTTGGAAATATGGATGATTAAATTAGTCGCTATGCGATGTGCGGACAACGATTTGTCTAAGTTTGACATGAAATATAAAAATAAATACGGAATTATAGATACATTACGTACACATAAGGTGATAGAATAGGACCAGAACTTCTGTATTATACCACCCAAGTTACCGTAAAAACTTAGGTTTTGAAAATATGGCTGATTAAAGTAGTCGCATTGAGATGTGCGGACAGCGATTTGTCAAAGTATGACATGAAAAATAAAATAAATACGGAAGTGTGCCAACATGACGTACACATAGGATGATAGAATAGGTCCTGAAAGTTAGTATTATACCACCCAAGTTACCGTAAAAACTTAGGTTTTGGAAATATGGGTGATTAAATTAGTCGCTATGCGATGTGCGGACAACGATTTGTCTCAGTATGACATGAAATATTATAATAAATACGGAGGTGTTCCAACATTACGTACACGTAGGGTGATAGAATAGGAACAGAACTTCTGTATTATACCACCCAAGTTACCGTAAAAACTTAGGTTTTGGAAATACGGGTGATTAAAATAGTCGCATTGAGATGTGCGGACAGCGATTTGTCAAAGTATGACATGAAATATAAAAATAAATACGGAATTGTGGATACATGACTTACACATTGGATGAAAGAATAGGACCAGAACTTTAGTACTATACCACCCAAGTTACCTTAAAAACTTAGGTTTTGGAAATACGGGTGATTAAAATAGTCGCATTGAGATGTGCGGACAGCGATTTGTCAAAGTATGACATGAAATATAAAAATAAATACGGAATTGTGGATACATGACCTACACATTGGATGAAAGAATAGGACCAGAACTTTAGTACTATACCACCCAAGTTACCTTAAAAACTTAGGTTTTGGAAATACGGGTGATTAAAATAGTCGCTTTGGATGTGTGGACAGTGATCCACCTAAGTTTGACATAAAATATAAAATAAATACGGCAGTGTGTCAGCATGACGTACACGTAGGGTGATGAAATAGGACCAGAACTTCTGTATTATACCACCCAAGTTACCATAAAAACTTAGGTTTTGGAAATATGGCTGATTAAAGTAGTCGCATTGAGATGTGCGGACAGCGATTTGTCAAAGTATGACATGAAAAATAAAATAAATACGGAAGTGTGCCAACATGACGTACACATAGGATGATAGAATAGGACAAGATCTTTAGTACTATACCACCCAAGTTACCGTAAAAACTTAGGCTTTGGAAATATGGATGATTAAATTAGTCGCTATGCGATGTGCGGACAACGATTTGTCTAAGTTTGACATGAAATATAAAAATAAATACGGAATTATAGATACATTACGTACACATAAGGTGATAGAATAGGACCAGAACTTCTGTATTATACCACCCAAGTTACCGTAAAAACTTAGGTTTTGAAAATATGGCTGATTAAAGTAGTCGCATTGAGATGTGCGGACAGCGATTTGTCAAAGTATGACATGAAAAATAAAATAAATACGGAAGTGTGCCAACATGACGTACACATAGGATGATAGAATAGGTCCTGAAAGTTAGTATTATACCACCCAAGTTACCGTAAAAACTTAGGTTTTGGAAATATGGGTGATTAAATTAGTCGCTATGCGATGTGCGGACAACGATTTGTCTCAGTATGACATGAAATATTATAATAAATACGGAGGTGTTCCAACATTACGTACACGTAGGGTGATAGAATAGGAACAGAACTTCTGTATTATACCACCCAAGTTACCGTAAAAACTTAGGTTTTGGAAATATGGCTGATTAAAGTAGTCGCATTGAGATGTGCGGACAGAGATTTGTCGACGTTTGACACGAAATATAAAAAAATACGGAGGTGTGCCAACATGACGTACACATAGGATGATAGAATAGGTCCAGAACTTTAGTACTATACCACCCAAGTAACCTTAAAAACTTAGGTTTTGGAAATACGGGTGATTAAAATAGTCGCTTTGGATGTGTGGACAGCGATCCACCTAAGTTTGAAATAAAATATAAAATAAATACGGAATTTTGGATACATGACGTACACATAGTGTGATAGAATAGGACCAGAACTTCTGGATTATACCACCCAAGTTACCGTAAAAACTTAGGTTTTGGAAATATGGGTGATTAAATTAGTCGCTATGCGATGTGCGGACAACGATTTGTCTAAGTTTGACATGAAATATAAAAATAAATACGGAATTGTGGATACATGACGTACACATAGGGTGATAGAACAGGACCAGAACTTCTGTATTATACCACCCAAGTTACCGTAAAAACTTAGGTTTTTGAAATATGGCTGATTAAAGTAGTCGCATTGAGATGTGCGGACAGAGATTTGTCGAAGTTTGACACGAAATATAAAATAAATACGGAAGTGTGCCAACATGACGTACACATAGGATGATAGAATAGGTCCTGAAATTTAGTATTATACCACCCAAGTTACCTTAAAAACTTAGGTTTTGGAAATATGGGTGATTAAATTTGTCGCTATGCGATGTGCGGACAGCGATTTGTCTAAGTTTGACATGAAATATAAAAATAAATACGGAATTGTGGATACATGACGTACACATAGGGTGATAGAATAGGACCAGAACTTCTGTATTATACCACCCAAGTTACCGTAAAAACTTAGGTTTTGGAAATATGGGTGATTAAATTAGTCGCTATGCGATGTGCGGACAACGATTTGTCTAAGTTTGACATGAAATATAAAAAAAATACGGAGGTGTGCCAACATGAAATACACATAGGATGATAGAATAGGTCCAGAACTTTAGTACTATACCACCCAAGTTACCGTAAAAACTTAGGTTTTGGAAATATGGCTGATTAAAGTAGACGCATTGAGATGTGCGGACAGCGATTTGTCAAAGTATGACATGAAAAATAAAATAAATACGGAAGTGTGCCAACATGAAGTACACATAGGATGATAGAATAGGTCCTGAAATTTAGTATTATACCACCCAAGTTACCCTAAAAACTTAGGTTTTGGAAATATGGGTGATTAAATTAGTCGCTTTGCGATGAGCGAACAACGATTTGTCAAAGTTTGACACGAAATATAAAAAAAATACGTAGGTGTGCCAACATGACGTACACATAGGATGATAGAATAGGTCCAGAACTTTAGTACTATACCACCCAAGTTACCGTAAAAACTTAGGTTTTGGAAATATGGCTGATTAAAAAAGTCGCATTGAGATGTGCGGACAGCGATTTGTCAAAGTATGACATGAAAAATAAAATAAATACGGAAGTGTGCCAACATGACGTACACATAGGATGATAGAATAGGTCCTGAAATTTAGTATTATACCACCCAAGTTACCTTAAAAACTTAGGTTTTGGAAATATGGGTGATTAAATTAGTCGCTATGCGATGTGCGGACAAGGATTTGTCTAAGTTTGACATGAAATATAAAAATAAATACGGAATTTTGGATACATGACGTACACATTGGGTGATAGAATAGGATTAGAACTATATTAATATACCACTCAGGTTACCGTCAAAACTTAGGTTTTGGAAATACGGGTGATTAAAATAGTCGCTTTGGATGTGTGGACAGCGATCCACCTAAGTTTGACATGAAATATAAAATAAATACGGAAGTGTGTTAGCATGACGTACACGTAGGATGAAAGAATAGGACCAGAACTTTAGTACTATACCACCCAAGCTACCTTAAAAACTTAGGTTTTGGAAATATGGGTGATTAAATTAGTCGCTATGCGATGTGCGGACAACGATTTGTCTAAGTATGACATGAAATATAATAATAAATGAGGGAATTGCGGATACATGACGTACACATAGGGTGATAGAATAGGACCAGAACTTCTGTATTATACCACCCAAGTTACCGTAAAAACTTAGGTTTTGGAAATATGGGTGATTAAATTAGTCGCTATGCGATGTGCGGACAACGATTTGTCTAAGTTTGACATGAAATATAAAAATAAATACGGAATTGTGGATACATGACGTACACATAGGGTGATAGAATAGGACCAGAAAAATCTGGATTATACCACCCAAGTTACCGTAAAAACTTAGGTTTTTGAGATATGGCTGATTAAAGTAGTCGCATTGAGATGTGCGGACAGAGATTTGTCGAAGTTTGACACGAAATATAAAATAAATACGGAAGTGTGCCAACATGACGTACACATAGGATGATAGAATAGGTCCTGAAATTTAGTATTATACCACCCAAGTTACCTTAAAAACTTAGGTTTTGGAAATATGGGTGATTAAATTAGTCGCTATGCGATGTGCGGACAGCGATTTGTCTAAGTTTGACATGAAATATAAAAATAAATACGGAATTGTGGATACATGACGTACACATAGGGTGATAGAATAGGACCAGGATTTCTGTATTATACCAACCAAGTTACCGTAAAAACTTAGGTTTTGGAAATATGGCTGATTAAAGTAGTCGCATTGAGATGTGCGGACAGCGCTTTGTCAAAGTATGACATGAAAAATAAAATAAATACGGAAGTGTGCCAACATGACGTACACATAGGATGATAGAATAGGTCCTGAAATTTATTATTATACCACTCAAGTTACCGTAAAAACTTAGGTTTTGGAAATATGGCTGATTAAAGTAGTCGCATTGAGATGTGCGAACAGAGATTTGTCGAAGTTTGACACGAAATATAAAAAAAATACGGAGGTGTGCCAACATGAAATACACATAGGATGATAGAATAGGTCCAGAACTTTAGTACTATACCACCCAAGTTACCGTAAAAACTTAGGTTTTGGAAATATGGCTGATTAAAGTAGACGCATTGAGATGTGCGGACAGCGATTTGTCAAAGTATGACATGAAAAATAAAATAAATACGGAAGTGTGCCAACATGACGTACACATAGGATGATAGAATAGGTCCTGAAATTTAGTATTATACCACCCAAGTTACCCTAAAAACTTAGGTTTTGGAAATATGGGTGATTAAATTAGTCGCTATGCGATGAGCGAACAACGATTTGTCAAAGTTTGACACGAAATATAAAAAAATACGGAGGTGTGCCAACATGACGTACACATAGGATGATAGAATAGGTCCAGAACTTTAGTACTATACCACCCAAGTTACCGTAAAAACTTAGGTTTTGGAAATATGGCTGATTAAAAAAGTCGCATTGAGATGTGCGGACAGCGATTTGTCAAAGTATGACATGAAAAATAAAATAAATACGGAAGTGTGCCAACATGACGTACACATAGGATGATAGAATAGGTCCTGAAATTTAGTATTATACCACCCAAGTTACCTTAAAAACTTAGGTTTTGGAAATATGGGTGATTAAATTAGTCGCTATGCGATGTGCGGACAAGGATTTGTCTAAGTTTGACATGAAATATAAAAATAAATACGGATTTTTGGATACATGACGTACACATTGGGTGATAGAATAGGATTAGAACTATATTATTATACCACTCAGGTTACCGTCAAAACTTAGGTTTTGGAAATACGGGTGATTAAAATAGTCGCTTTGGATTTGTGGACAGCGATCCACCTAAGTTTGACATGAAATATAAAATAAATACGGAAGTGTGTCAGCATGACGTACACGTAGGATGAAAGAATAGGACCAGAACTTTAGTACTATACCACCCAAGCTACATTAAAAACTTAGGTTTTGGAAATATGGGTGATTAAATTAGTCGCTATGCGATGTGCGGACAACGATTTGTCTAAGTTTGACATGAAATATAAAAATAAATACGGAATTGTGGATACATGACGTACACATAGGGTGATAGAATAGGACCAGAACTTCTGTATTATACCACCCAAGTTACCGTAAAAACTTAGGTTTTGGAAATATGGGTGATTAAATTAGTCGCTATGCGATGTGCGGACAACGATTTGTCTAAGTTTGACATGAAATATAAAAATAAATACGGAATTTTGGATACATGACGTACACATTGGGTGATAGAATAGGATTAGAACTATATTATTATACCACTCAGGTTACCGTCAAAACTTAGGTTTTGGAAATACGGGTGATTAAAATAGTCGCTTTGGATGTGTGGACAGCGATCCACCTAAGTTTGACATAAAATATAAAATAAATACGGCAGTGTGTCAGCATGACGTACACGTAGGATGAAAGAATAGGACTAGAACTTTAGTACTATACCACCCAAGTTACCTTAAAAACTTAGGTTTTGGAAATATGGGTGATTAAATTAGTCGCTATGCGATGTGCGGACAACGATTTGTCTAAGTATGACATGAAATATAATAATAAATACGGAATTGCGGATACATGACGTACACATAGGGTGATAGAATAGGACCAGAACTTCTGTATTATACCACCCAAGTTACCGTAAAAACTTAGGTTTTGGAAATATGGCTGATTAAAGTAGTCGCATTGAGATGTGCGGACAGAGATTTGTCGAAGTTTGACACGAAATATAAAATAAATACGGAAGTGTGCCAACATGACGTACACATAGGATGATAGAATAGGTACTGAAATTTAGTACTATACCACCCAAGTTACCTTAAAAACTTAGGTTTTGGAAATATGGGTGATTAAATTAGTCGCTATGCGATGTGCGGACGGCGATTTGTCTAAGTTTGACATGAAATATAAAAATAAATACGGAATTGTGGATACATGACGTACACATAGGGTGATAGAATAGGACCAGAAAAATCTGGATTATACCACCCAAGTTACCGTAAAAACTTAGGTTTTGGAAATATGGGTGATTAAATTAGTCGCTATGCGATGTGCGGACAACGATTTGTCTAAGTTTGACACGAAATATAAAATAAATACGGAGGTGTGCCAACATGACGTACACATAGGATGATAGAATAGGTCCAGAACTTTAGTACTATACCACCCAAGTAACCTTAAAAACTTAGGTTTTGGAAATACGGGTGATTAAAATAGTCGCTTTGGATGTGTGGACAGCGATCCACCTAAGTTTGACATGAAATATAAAATAAATACGGAGGTGTGCCAACATGACGTACACATAGGATGATAGAATAGGTCCAGAACTTTAGTACTATACCACCCAAGTTACCTTAAAAACTTAGGTTTTGGAAATATGGGTGATTAAATTAGTCGCTATGCGATGTGCGGACGGCGATTTGTCTAAGTTTGACATGAAATATAAAAATAAATACGGAATTGTGGATACATGAAGAACACATAGGGTGATAGAATAGGACCAGAACTTCTGGATTATACCACCCAAGTTACCGTAAAAACTTAGGTTTTGGAAATATGGGTGATTAAATTAGTCGCTATGCGATGTGCGGACAACGATTTGTCTAAGTTTGACATGAAATATAAAAATAAATACGGAATTATAGATACATTACGTACACATAAGGTGATAGAATAGGACCAGAACTTCTGTATTATACCACCCAAGTTACCGTAAAAACTTAGGTTTTGAAAATATGGCTGATTAAAGTAGTCGCATTGAGATGTGCGGACAGCGATTTGTCAAAGTATGACATGAAAAATAAAATAAATACGGAAGTGTGCCAACATGACGTACACATAGGATGATAGAATAGGTCCTGAAAGTTAGTATTATACCACCCAAGTTACCGTAAAAACTTAGGTTTTGGAAATATGGGTGATTAAATTAGTCGCTATGCGATGTGCGGACAACGATTTGTCTCAGTATGACATGAAATATTATAATAAATACGGAGGTGTTCCAACATTACGTACACGTAGGGTGATAGAATAGGAACAGAACTTCTGTATTATACCACCCAAGTTACCGTAAAAACTTAGGTTTTGGAAATACGGGTGATTAAAATAGTCGCATTGAGATGTGCGGACAGCGATTTGTCAAAGTATGACATGAAATATAAAAATAAATACGGAATTGTGGATACATGACTTACACATTGGATGAAAGAATAGGACCAGAACTTTAGTACTATACCACCCAAGTTACCTTAAAAACTTAGGTTTTGGAAATACGGGTGATTAAAATAGTCGCATTGAGATGTGCGGACAGCGATTTGTCAAAGTATGACATGAAATATAAAAATAAATACGGAATTGTGGATACATGACCTACACATTGGATGAAAGAATAGGACCAGAACTTTAGTACTATACCACCCAAGTTACCTTAAAAACTTAGGTTTTGGAAATACGGGTGATTAAAATAGTCGCTTTGGATGTGTGGACAGTGATCCACCTAAGTTTGACATAAAATATAAAATAAATACGGCAGTGTGTCAGCATGACGTACACGTAGGGTGATGAAATAGGACCAGAACTTCTGTATTATACCACCCAAGTTACCATAAAAACTTAGGTTTTGGAAATATGGCTGATTAAAGTAGTCGCATTGAGATGTGCGGACAGCGATTTGTCAAAGTATGACATGAAAAATAAAATAAATACGGAAGTGTGCCAACATGACGTACACATAGGATGATAGAATAGGACAAGATCTTTAGTACTATACCACCCAAGTTACCGTAAAAACTTAGGCTTTGGAAATATGGATGATTAAATTAGTCGCTATGCGATGTGCGGACAACGATTTGTCTAAGTTTGACATGAAATATAAAAATAAATACGGAATTATAGATACATTACGTACACATAAGGTGATAGAATAGGACCAGAACTTCTGTATTATACCACCCAAGTTACCGTAAAAACTTAGGTTTTGAAAATATGGCTGATTAAAGTAGTCGCATTGAGATGTGCGGACAGCGATTTGTCAAAGTATGACATGAAAAATAAAATAAATACGGAAGTGTGCCAACATGACGTACACATAGGATGATAGAATAGGTCCTGAAAGTTAGTATTATACCACCCAAGTTACCGTAAAAACTTAGGTTTTGGAAATATGGGTGATTAAATTAGTCGCTATGCGATGTGCGGACAACGATTTGTCTCAGTATGACATGAAATATTATAATAAATACGGAGGTGTTCCAACATTACGTACACGTAGGGTGATAGAATAGGAACAGAACTTCTGTATTATACCACCCAAGTTACCGTAAAAACTTAGGTTTTGGAAATATGGCTGATTAAAGTAGTCGCATTGAGATGTGCGGACAGAGATTTGTCGACGTTTGACACGAAATATAAAAAAATACGGAGGTGTGCCAACATGACGTACACATAGGATGATAGAATAGGTCCAGAACTTTAGTACTATACCACCCAAGTAACCTTAAAAACTTAGGTTTTGGAAATACGGGTGATTAAAATAGTCGCTTTGGATGTGTGGACAGCGATCCACCTAAGTTTGAAATAAAATATAAAATAAATACGGAATTTTGGATACATGACGTACACATAGTGTGATAGAATAGGACCAGAACTTCTGGATTATACCACCCAAGTTACCGTAAAAACTTAGGTTTTGGAAATATGGGTGATTAAATTAGTCGCTATGCGATGTGCGGACAACGATTTGTCTAAGTTTGACATGAAATATAAAAATAAATACGGAATTGTGGATACATGACGTACACATAGGGTGATAGAACAGGACCAGAACTTCTGTATTATACCACCCAAGTTACCGTAAAAACTTAGGTTTTTGAAATATGGCTGATTAAAGTAGTCGCATTGAGATGTGCGGACAGAGATTTGTCGAAGTTTGACACGAAATATAAAATAAATACGGAAGTGTGCCAACATGACGTACACATAGGATGATAGAATAGGTCCTGAAATTTAGTATTATACCACCCAAGTTACCTTAAAAACTTAGGTTTTGGAAATATGGGTGATTAAATTTGTCGCTATGCGATGTGCGGACAGCGATTTGTCTAAGTTTGACATGAAATATAAAAATAAATACGGAATTGTGGATACATGACGTACACATAGGGTGATAGAATAGGACCAGAACTTCTGTATTATACCACCCAAGTTACCGTAAAAACTTAGGTTTTGGAAATATGGGTGATTAAATTAGTCGCTATGCGATGTGCGGACAACGATTTGTCTAAGTTTGACATGAAATATAAAAATAAATACGGAATTGTGGATACATGACGTACACATAGGGTGATAGAATAGGACCAGAAAAATCTGGATTATACCACCCAAGTTACCGTAAAAACTTAGGTTTTTGAGATATGGCTGATTAAAGTAGTCGCATTGAGATGTGCGGACAGAGATTTGTCGAAGTTTGACACGAAATATAAAATAAATACGGAAGTGTGCCAACATGACGTACACATAGGATGATAGAATAGGTCCTGAAATTTAGTATTATATCACCCAAGTTACCTTAAAAACTTAGGTTTTGGAAATATGGGTGATTAAATTAGTCGCTATGCGATGTGCGGACAGCGATTTGTCTAAGTTTGACATGAAATATAAAAATAAATACGGAATTGTGGATACATGACGTACACATAGGGTGATAGAATAGGACCAGGATTTCTGTATTATACCAACCAAGTTACCGTAAAAACTTAGGTTTTGGAAATATGGCTGATTAAAGTAGTCGCATTGAGATGTGCGGACAGCGCTTTGTCAAAGTATGACATGAAAAATAAAATAAATACGGAAGTGTGCCAACATGACGTACACATAGGATGATAGAATAGGTCCTGAAATTTATTATTATACCACTCAAGTTACCGTAAAAACTTAGGTTTTGGAAATATGGCTGATTAAAGTAGTCGCATTGAGATGTGCGAACAGAGATTTGTCGAAGT
Source organism: Flexamia atlantica (assembly GCA_035578135.1). Lineage (NCBI taxonomy): Eukaryota > Metazoa > Arthropoda > Insecta > Hemiptera > Cicadellidae > Flexamia > Flexamia atlantica. The sequence continues at coordinate 119,342 of JAQJVK010000279.1, forward strand.
TTGACACGAAATATAAAAAAAATACGGAGGTGTGCCAACATGAAATACACATAGGATGATAGAATAGGTCCAGAACTTTAGTACTATACCACCCAAGTTACCGTAAAAACTTAGGTTTTGGAAATATGGCTGATTAAAGTAGACGCATTGAGATGTGCGGACAGCGATTTGTCAAAGTATGACATGAAAAATAAAATAAATACGGAAGTGTGCCAACATGACGTACACATAGGATGATAGAATAGGTCCTGAAATTTAGTATTATACCACCCAAGTTACCCTAAAAACTTAGGTTTTGGAAATATGGGTGATTAAATTAGTCGCTATGCGATGAGCGAACAACGATTTGTCAAAGTTTGACACGAAATATAAAAAAATACGGAGGTGTGCCAACATGACGTACACATAGGATGATAGAATAGGTCCAGAACTTTAGTACTATACCACCCAAGTTACCGTAAAAACTTAGGTTTTGGAAATATGGCTGATTAAAAAAGTCGCATTGAGATGTGCGGACAGCGATTTGTCAAAGTATGACATGAAAAATAAAATAAATACGGAAGTGTGCCAACATGACGTACACATAGGATGATAGAATAGGTCCTGAAATTTAGTATTATACCACCCAAGTTACCTTAAAAACTTAGGTTTTGGAAATATGGGTGATTAAATTAGTCGCTATGCGATGTGCGGACAAGGATTTGTCTAAGTTTGACATGAAATATAAAAATAAATACGGATTTTTGGATACATGACGTACACATTGGGTGATAGAATAGGATTAGAACTATATTATTATACCACTCAGGTTACCGTCAAAACTTAGGTTTTGGAAATACGGGTGATTAAAATAGTCGCTTTGGATTTGTGGACAGCGATCCACCTAAGTTTGACATGAAATATAAAATAAATACGGAAGTGTGTCAGCATGACGTACACGTAGGATGAAAGAATAGGACCAGAACTTTAGTACTATACCACCCAAGCTACATTAAAAACTTAGGTTTTGGAAATATGGGTGATTAAATTAGTCGCTATGCGATGTGCGGACAACGATTTGTCTAAGTTTGACATGAAATATAAAAATAAATACGGAATTGTGGATACATGACGTACACATAGGGTGATAGAATAGGACCAGAACTTCTGTATTATACCACCCAAGTTACCGTAAAAACTTAGGTTTTGGAAATATGGGTGATTAAATTAGTCGCTATGCGATGTGCGGACAACGATTTGTCTAAGTTTGACATGAAATATAAAAATAAATACGGAATTTTGGATACATGACGTACACATTGGGTGATAGAATAGGATTAGAACTATATTATTATACCACTCAGGTTACCGTCAAAACTTAGGTTTTGGAAATACGGGTGATTAAAATAGTCGCTTTGGATGTGTGGACAGCGATCCACCTAAGTTTGACATAAAATATAAAATAAATACGGCAGTGTGTCAGCATGACGTACACGTAGGATGAAAGAATAGGACTAGAACTTTAGTACTATACCACCCAAGTTACCTTAAAAACTTAGGTTTTGGAAATATGGGTGATTAAATTAGTCGCTATGCGATGTGCGGACAACGATTTGTCTAAGTATGACATGAAATATAATAATAAATACGGAATTGCGGATACATGACGTACACATAGGGTGATAGAATAGGACCAGAACTTCTGTATTATACCACCCAAGTTACCGTAAAAACTTAGGTTTTGGAAATATGGCTGATTAAAGTAGTCGCATTGAGATGTGCGGACAGAGATTTGTCGAAGTTTGACACGAAATATAAAATAAATACGGAAGTGTGCCAACATGACGTACACATAGGATGATAGAATAGGTACTGAAATTTAGTACTATACCACCCAAGTTACCTTAAAAACTTAGGTTTTGGAAATATGGGTGATTAAATTAGTCGCTATGCGATGTGCGGACGGCGATTTGTCTAAGTTTGACATGAAATATAAAAATAAATACGGAATTGTGGATACATGACGTACACATAGGGTGATAGAATAGGACCAGAAAAATCTGGATTATACCACCCAAGTTACCGTAAAAACTTAGGTTTTGGAAATATGGGTGATTAAATTAGTCGCTATGCGATGTGCGGACAACGATTTGTCTAAGTTTGACACGAAATATAAAATAAATACGGAGGTGTGCCAACATGACGTACACATAGGATGATAGAATAGGTCCAGAACTTTAGTACTATACCACCCAAGTAACCTTAAAAACTTAGGTTTTGGAAATACGGGTGATTAAAATAGTCGCTTTGGATGTGTGGACAGCGATCCACCTAAGTTTGACATGAAATATAAAATAAATACGGAGGTGTGCCAACATGACGTACACATAGGATGATAGAATAGGTCCAGAACTTTAGTACTATACCACCCAAGTTACCTTAAAAACTTAGGTTTTGGAAATATGGGTGATTAAATTAGTCGCTATGCGATGTGCGGACGGCGATTTGTCTAAGTTTGACATGAAATATAAAAATAAATACGGAATTGTGGATACATGAAGAACACATAGGGTGATAGAATAGGACCAGAACTTCTGGATTATACCACCCAAGTTACCGTAAAAACTTAGGTTTTGGAAATATGGGTGATTAAATTAGTCGCTATGCGATGTGCGGACAACGATTTGTCTAAGTTTGACATGAAATATAAAAATAAATACGGAATTGCGGATACATGACGTACACATAGGGTGATAGAATAGGACCAGAACTTCTGTATTATACCACCCAAGTTACCGTAAAAACTTAGGTTTTTGAAATATGGCTGATTAAAGTAGTCGCATTGAGTGTGCGGACAGAGATTTGTCGAAGTTTGACACGAAATATAAAATAAATACGGAAGTGTGCCAACATGACGTACACATAGGATGATAGAATAGGTCCTGAAATTTAGTATTATACCACCCAAGTTACCTTAAAAACTTAGGTTTTGGAAATATGGGTGATTAAATTAGTCGCTATGCGATGTGCGGACAGCGATTTGTCAAAGTATGACATGAAATATAAAAATAAATACGGAATTGTGGATACATGACTTACACATTGGATGAAAGAATAGGACCAGAACTTTAGTACTATACCACCCAAGTTACCGTAAAAACATAGGTTTTGGAAATATGGCTGATTAAAAAAGTCGCATTGAGATGTGCGGACAGCGATTTGTCAAAGTATGACATGAAAAATAAAATAAATACGGAAGTGTGCCAACATGACGTACACATAGGATGATAGAATAGGTCCTGAAATTTAGTATTATATCACCCAAGTTACCTTAAAAACTTAGGTTTTGGAAATATGGGTGATTAAATTAGTCGCTATGCGATGTGCGGACAGCGATTTGTCAAAGTATGACATGAAATATAAAAATAAATACGGAATTGTGGATACATGACGTACACATAGGGTGATAGAATAGGACCAGAAAAATCTGGATTATACCACCCAAGTTACCGTAAAAACTTAGGTTTTTGAGATATGGCTGATTAAAGTAGTCGCATTGAGATGTGCGGACAGAGATTTGTCGAAGTTTGACACGAAATATAAAATAAATACGGAAGTGTGCCAACATGACGTACACATAGGATGATAGAATAGGTCCTGAAATTTAGTATTATATCACCCAAGTTACCTTAAAAACTTAGGTTTTGGAAATATGGGTGATTAAATTAGTCGCTATGCGATGTGCGGACAGCGATTTGTCTAAGTTTGACATGAAATATAAAAATAAATACGGAATTGTGGATACATGACGTACACATAGGGTGATAGAATAGGACCAGGATTTCTGTATTATACCAACCAAGTTACCGTAAAAACTTAGGTTTTGGAAATATGGCTGATTAAAGTAGTCGCATTGAGATGTGCGGACAGCGCTTTGTCAAAGTATGACATGAAAAATAAAATAAATACGGAAGTGTGCCAACATGACGTACACATAGGATGATAGAATAGGTCCTGAAATTTATTATTATACCACTCAAGTTACCGTAAAAACTTAGGTTTTGGAAATATGGCTGATTAAAGTAGTCGCATTGAGATGTGCGAACAGAGATTTGTCGAAGTTTGACACGAAATATAAAAAAAATACGGAGGTGTGCCAACATGAAATACACATAGGATGATAGAATAGGTCCAGAACTTTAGTACTATACCACCCAAGTTACCGTAAAAACTTAGGTTTTGGAAATATGGCTGATTAAAGTAGACGCATTGAGATGTGCGGACAGCGATTTGTCAAATTATGACATGAAAAATAAAATAAATACGGAAGTGTGCCAACATGACGTACACATAGGATGATAGAATAGGTCCTGAAATTTAGTATTATACCACCCAAGTTACCCTAAAAACTTAGGTTTTGGAAATATGGGTGATTAAATTAGTCGCTATGCGATGAGCGAACAACGATTTGTCAAAGTTTGACACGAAATATAAAAAAATACGGAGGTGTGCCAACATGACGTACACATAGGATGATAGAATAGGTCCAGAACTTTAGTACTATACCACCCAAGTTACCGTAAAAACTTAGGTTTTGGAAATATGGCTGATTAAAAAAGTCGCATTGAGATGTGCGGACAGCGATTTGTCAAAGTATGACATGAAAAATAAAATAAATACGGAAGTGTGCCAACATGACGTACACATAGGATGATAGAATAGGTCCTGAAATTTAGTATTATACCACCCAAGTTACCTTAAAAACTTAGGTTTTGGAAATATGGGTGATTAAATTAGTCGCTATGCGATGTGCGGACAAGGATTTGTCTAAGTTTGACATGAAATATAAAAATAAATACGGATTTTTGGATACATGACGTACACATTGGGTGATAGAATAGGATTAGAACTATATTATTATACCACTCAGGTTACCGTCAAAACTTAGGTTTTGGAAATACGGGTGATTAAAATAGTCGCTTTGGATTTGTGGACAGCGATCCACCTAAGTTTGACATGAAATATAAAATAAATACGGAAGTGTGTCAGCATGACGTACACGTAGGATGAAAGAATAGGACCAGAACTTTAGTACTATACCACCCAAGCTACATTAAAAACTTAGGTTTTGGAAATATGGGTGATTAAATTAGTCGCTATGCGATGTGCGGACAACGATTTGTCTAAGTTTGACATGAAATATAAAAATAAATACGGAATTGTGGATACATGACGTACACATAGGGTGATAGAATAGGACCAGAACTTCTGTATTATACCACCCAAGTTACCGTAAAAACTTAGGTTTTGGAAATATGGGTGATTAAATTAGTCGCTATGCGATGTGCGGACAACGATTTGTCTAAGTTTGACATGAAATATAAAAATAAATACGGAATTTTGGATACATGACGTACACATTGGGTGATAGAATAGGATTAGAACTATATTATTATACCACTCAGGTTACCGTCAAAACTTAGGTTTTGGAAATACGGGTGATTAAAATAGTCGCTTTGGATGTGTGGACAGCGATCCACCTAAGTTTGACATAAAATATAAAATAAATACGGCAGTGTGTCAGCATGACGTACACGTAGGATGAAAGAATAGGACTAGAACTTTAGTACTATACCACCCAAGTTACCTTAAAAACTTAGGTTTTGGAAATATGGGTGATTAAATTAGTCGCTATGCGATGTGCGGACAACGATTTGTCTAAGTATGACATGAAATATAATAATAAATACGGAATTGCGGATACATGACGTACACATAGGGTGATAGAATAGGACCAGAACTTCTGTATTATACCACCCAAGTTACCGTAAAAACTTAGGTTTTGGAAATATGGCTGATTAAAGTAGTCGCATTGAGATGTGCGGACAGAGATTTGTCGAAGTTTGACACGAAATATAAAATAAATACGGAAGTGTGCCAACATGACGTACACATAGGATGATAGAATAGGTACTGAAATTTAGTACTATACCACCCAAGTTACCTTAAAAACTTAGGTTTTGGAAATATGGGTGATTAAATTAGTCGCTATGCGATGTGCGGACGGCGATTTGTCTAAGTTTGACATGAAATATAAAAATAAATACGGAATTGTGGATACATGACGTACACATAGGGTGATAGAATAGGACCAGAAAAATCTGGATTATACCACCCAAGTTACCGTAAAAACTTAGGTTTTGGAAATATGGGTGATTAAATTAGTCGCTATGCGATGTGCGGACAACGATTTGTCTAAGTTTGACACGAAATATAAAATAAATACGGAGGTGTGCCAACATGACGTACACATAGGATGATAGAATAGGTCCAGAACTTTAGTACTATACCACCCAAGTAACCTTAAAAACTTAGGTTTTGGAAATACGGGTGATTAAAATAGTCGCTTTGGATGTGTGGACAGCGATCCACCTAAGTTTGACATGAAATATAAAATAAATACGGAGGTGTGCCAACATGACGTACACATAGGATGATAGAATAGGTCCAGAACTTTAGTACTATACCACCCAAGTTACCTTAAAAACTTAGGTTTTGGAAATATGGGTGATTAAATTAGTCGCTATGCGATGTGCGGACGGCGATTTGTCTAAGTTTGACATGAAATATAAAAATAAATACGGAATTGTGGATACATGAAGAACACATAGGGTGATAGAATAGGACCAGAACTTCTGGATTATACCACCCAAGTTACCGTAAAAACTTAGGTTTTGGAAATATGGGTGATTAAATTAGTCGCTATGCGATGTGCGGACAACGATTTGTCTAAGTTTGACATGAAATATAAAAATAAATACGGAATTGCGGATACATGACGTACACATAGGGTGATAGAATAGGACCAGAACTTCTGTATTATACCACCCAAGTTACCGTAAAAACTTAGGTTTTTGAAATATGGCTGATTAAAGTAGTCGCATTGAGTGTGCGGACAGAGATTTGTCGAAGTTTGACACGAAATATAAAATAAATACGGAAGTGTGCCAACATGACGTACACATAGGATGATAGAATAGGTCCTGAAATTTAGTATTATACCACCCAAGTTACCTTAAAAACTTAGGTTTTGGAAATATGGGTGATTAAATTAGTCGCTATGCGATGTGCGGACAGCGATTTGTCAAAGTATGACATGAAATATAAAAATAAATACGGAATTGTGGATACATGACTTACACATTGGATGAAAGAATAGGACCAGAACTTTAGTACTATACCACCCAAGTTACCGTAAAAACTTAGGTTTTGGAAATATGGCTGATTAAAAAAGTCGCATTGAGATGTGCGGACAGCGATTTGTCAAAGTATGACATGAAAAATAAAATAAATACGGAAGTGTGCCAACATGACGTACACATAGGATGATAGAATAGGTCCTGAAATTTAGTATTATACCACCCAAGTTACCTTAAAAACTTAGGTTTTGGAAATATGGGTGATTAAATTAGTCGCTATGCGATGTGCGGACAAGGATTTGTCTAAGTTTGACATGAAATATAAAAATAAATACGGAATTTTGGATACATGACGTACACATTGGGTGATAGAATAGGATTAGAACTATATTATTATACCACTCAGGTTACCGTCAAAACTTAGGTTTTGGAAATACGGGTGATTAAAATAGTCGCTTTGGATGTGTGGACAGCGATCCACCTAAGTTTGACATGAAATATAAAATAAATACGGAAGTGTGTCAGCATGACGTACACGTAGGATGAAAGAATAGGACCAGAACTTTAGTACTATACCACCCAAGCTACCTTAAAAACTTAGGTTTTGGAAATATGGGTGATTAAATTAGTCGCTATGCGATGTGCGGACAACGATTTGTCTAAGTTTGACATGAAATATAAAAATAAATACGGAATTGTGGATACATGACGTAAACATAGGGTGATAGAATAGGACCAGAACTTCTGTATTATACCACCCAAGTTACCGTAAAAACTTAGGTTTTGGAAATATGGGTGATTAAATTAGTCGCTATGCGATGTGCGGACAACGATTTGTCTAAGTTTGACATGAAATATAAAAATAAATACGGAATTTTGGATACATGACGTACACATTGGGTGATAGAATAGGATTAGAACTATATTATTATACCACTCAGGTTACCGTCAAAACTTAGGTTTTGGAAATACGGGTGATTAAAATAGTCGCTTTGGATGTTTGGACAGCGATCCACCTAAGTTTGACATAAAATATAAAATAAATACGGCAGTGTGTCAGCATGACGTACACGTGAGATGAAAGAATAGGACCAGAACTTTAGTACTATACCACCCAAGTTACCTTAAAAACTTAGGTTTTGGAAATATGGGTGATTAAATTAGTCGCTATGCGATGTGCGGACAACGATTTGTCTAAGTATGACATGAAATATAATAATAAATACGGAATTGCGGATACATGACGTACACATAGGGTGATAGAATAGGACCAGATCTTCTGTATTATACCACCCAAGTTACCGTTAAAACTTAGGTTTTGGAAATATGGCTGATTAAAGTAGTCGAATTGAGATGTGCGGACAGAGATTTGTCGAAGTTTGACACGAAATATAAAATAAATACGGAAGTGTGCCAACATGACGTACACATAGGATGATAGAATAGGTACTGAAATTTAGTACTATACCACCCAAGCTACCTTAAAAACTTAGGTTTTGGAAATATGGGTGATTAAATTAGTCGCTATGCGATGTGCGGACAGCGATTTGTCTAAGTTTGACATGAAATATAAAAATAAATACGGAATTGTGGATACATGACGTACACATAGGGTGATAGAATAGGACCAGAAATCTGGATTATACCACCCAAGTTACCGTAAAAACTTAGGTTTTGGAAATATGGGTGATTAAATTAGTCGCTATGCGATGTGCGGACAACGATTTGTCTAAGTTTGACACGAAATATAAAATAAATACGGAGGTGTGCCAACATGACGTACACATAGGATGATAGAATAGGTCCAGAACCTTAGTACTATACCACCCAAGTAACCTTAAAAACTTAGGTTTTGGAAATACGGGTGATTAAAATAGTCGCTTTGGATGTGTGGACAGCGATCCACCTAAGTTTGACATAAAATATAAAATAAATACGGAATTTTGGATACATGACGTACACATAGTGTGATAGAATAGGACCAGAACTTCTGGATTATACCACCCAAGTTACCGTAAAAACTTAGGTTTTGGAAATATGGGTGATTAAATTAGTCGCTATGCGATGTGCGGACAACGATTTGTCTAAGTTTGACATGAAATATAAAAATAAATACGGAATTGTGGATACATGACGTACACATAGGATGATAGAATAGGTCCTGAAATTTAGTATTATACCACCCAAGTTACCGTAAAAACTTAGGTTTTGGAAATATGGCTGATTAAAGTAGTCGCATTGAGATGTGCGGACAGCGATTTGTCAAAGTATGACATGAAAAATAAAATAAATACGGAAGTGTGCCAACATGACGTACACATAGGATGATAAAATAGGTCCTGAAATTTAGTATTATACCACCCAAGTTACCTTAAAAACTTAGGTTTTGGAAATATGGGTGATTAAATTAGTCGCTATGCGATGTGCGGACAACGATTTGTCGAAGTTTGAAACGAAATATAAAAAAAATACGGAGGTGTGCCAACATGACGTACACATAGGATGATAGAATAGGTCCAGAACTTTAGTACTATACCACCCAAGTTACCGTAAAAACTTAGGTTTTGGAAATATGGCTGATTAAAAAAGTCGCATTGAGATGTGCGGACAGCGATTTGTCAAAGTATGACATGAAAAATAAAATAAATACGGAAGTGTGCCAACATGACGTACACATAGGATGATAGAATAGGTCCTGAAATTTAGTATTATACTACCCAAGTTACCTTAAAAACTTAGGTTTTGGAAATATGGGTGATTAAATTAGTCGCTATGCGATGTGCGGACAACGATTTGTCTAAGTTTGACATGAAATATAAAAAAAAATACGGAATTTTGGATACATGACGTACACATTGGGTGATAGAATAGGATTAGAACTATATTATTATACCACTCAGGTTACCGTCAAAACTTAGGTTTTGGAAATACGGGTGATTAAAATAGTCGCTTTGGATGTGTGGACAGCGATCCACCTAAGTTTGACATAAAATATAAAATAAGTACGGAAGTGTGTCAGCATGACGTACACGTAGGATGAAAGAATGGGACCAGAACTTTAGTACTATACCACCCAAGTTACCTTAAAAACTTAGGTTTTGGAAATATGGGTGATTAAATTAGTCGCTATGCGATGTGCGGACAACGATTTGTCTAAGTTTGACATGAAATATAAAAATAAATACGGAATTGTGGATACATGACGTACACATAGGGTGATAGAATAGGACCAGAACTTCTGTATTATACCACCCAAGTTACCGTAAAAACTTAGGTTTTGGAAATATGGGTGATTAAATTAGTCGCTATGCGATGTGCGGACAACGATTTGTCTAAGTTTGACATGAAATATAAAAATAAATACGGAATTTTGGATACATGACGTACACATTGGGTGATAGAATAGGATTAGAACTATATTAATATACCACTCAGATTACCGTCAAAACTTAGGTTTTGGAAATACGGGTGATTAAAATAGTCGCTTTGGATGTGTGGACAGCGATCCACCTAAGTTTGACATAAAATATAAAATAAATACGGCAGTGTGTCAGCATGACGTACACGTAGGATGAAAGAACAGGACCAGAACTTTAGTACTATACCACCCAAGTTACCTTAAAAACTTAGGTTTTGGAAATATGGGTGATTAAATTAGTCGCTATGCGATGTGCGGACAACGATTTGTCTAAGTATGACATGAAATATAATAATAAATACGGAAGTTCGCCAACATTACGTACATATAGGGTGATAGAATAGGACCAGAACTTCTGTATTATACCACCCAAGTTACCGTAAAAACTTAGGTTTTGGAAATATGGCTGATTAAAGTAGTCGCATTGAGATGTGCGGACAGAGATTTGTCGAAGTTTGACACGAAATATAAAAAAAATACGGAGGTGTGCCAACATGACGTACACATAGGATGATAGAATAGGTCCTGAAATTTAGTACTATACCACCCAAGTTACCTTAAAAACTTAGGTTTTGGAAATATGGGTGATTAAATTAGTCGCTATGCGATGTGCGGACAGCGATTTATCTAAGTTTGACATGAAATATAAAAATAAATACGGAATTGTGGATACATGACGTACACATAGGGTGATAGAATAGGACCAGAAATCTGGATTATACCACCCAAGTTACCGTAAAAACTTAGGTTTTGGAAATATGGGTGATTAAATTAGTCGCTATGCGATGTGCGGACAACGATTTGTCTAAGTTTGACATGAAATATAAAAATAAATACGGAATTTTGGATACATGACGTACACATTGGATGATAGAATAGGAGTAGAACTATATTAATATACCACTCAGATTACCGTCAAAACTTAGGTTTTGGAAATACGGGTGATTAAAATAGTCGCTTTGGATGTGTGGACAGCGATCCACCTAAGTTTGACATAAAATATAAAATAAATACGGCAGTGTGTCAGCATGACGTACACGTAGGATGAAAGAACAGGACCAGAACTTTAGTACTATACCACCCAAGTTAACTTAAAAACTTAGGTTTTGGAAATATGGGTGATTAAATTAGTCGCTATGCGATGTGCGGACAACGATTTGTCTAAGTATGACATGAAATATAATAATAAATACGGAAGTGTGCCAACATTACGTACATATAGGGTGATAGAATAGGACCAGAACTTCTGTATTATACCACCCAAGTTACCGTAAAAACCTAGGTTTTGGAAATATGGCTAATTAAAGTAGTCGCATTGAGATGTGCGGACAGAGATTTGTCGAAGTTTGACACGAAATATAAAAAAATACGGAGGTGTGCCAACATGACGTACACATAGGATGATAGAATAGGTCCAGAACTTTAGTACTATACCACCCAAGTTACCTTAAAAACTTAGGTTTTGGAAATATGGGTGATTAAATTAGTCGCTATGCGATGTGCGGACAACGATTTGTCAAAGTATGACATGAAATATAATAATAAATACGGAATTGCGGATACATGACGTACACTTAGGGTGATAGAATAGTACCAGAACTTCTGTATTATACTACCCAAGTTACCGTAAAAACTTAGGTTTTGGAAATATGGCTGATTAAAGTAGTCGCATTGAGATGTGCAAACAGAGATTTATCGAAGTTTGACACGAAATATAAAATAAATACGGAAGTGTGCCAACATGACGTACACATAGGATGATAGAATAGGTCCTGAAATTTAGTACTATACCACCCAAGTTACCTTAAAAACTTAGGTTTTGGAAATATGGGTGATTAAATTAGTCGCTATGCGATGTGCGGACAGCGATTTGTCTAAGTTTGACATGAAATATAAAAATAAATACGGAATTGTGGATACATGACGTACACATAGGGTGATAGAATAGGACCAGAAATCTGGATTATACCACCCAAGTTACCGTAAAAACTTAGGTTTTGGAAATATGGGTGATTAAATTAGTCGCTATGCGATGTGCGGACAACGATTTGTCTAAGTTTGACATGAAATATAAAAATAAGTACGGAATTGTGGATACATGACGTACACATAGGGTGATAGAATAGGACCAGAACTTCTGTATTATACCACCCAAGTTACCGTAAAAACTTAGGTTTTGGAAATATGGCTGATTAAAGTAGTCGCATTGAGATGTGCGGACAGAGATTTGTCGAAGTTTGACACGAAATATAAAATTAATACGGAAGTGTGCCAACATGACGTACACATAGGATGATAGAATAGGTCCTGAAATTTAGTATTATACCACCCAAGTTACCTTAAAAACTTAGGTTTTAGAAATATGGGTGATTAAATTAGTCGCTATGCGATGTGCGGACAGCGATTTTTCTAAGTTTGACATGAAATATAAAAATAAATACGGAATTGTGGATACATGTCGTACACATAGGGTGATAGAATAGGACCAGAACTTCTGTATTATACCACCCAAGTTACCGTAAAAACTTAGGTTTTGGAAATATGGCTGATTAAAGTAGTCGCATTGAGATGTGCGGACAGCGATTTGTCAAAGTATGACATGAAAAATAAAATAAATACTGAATTGTGCCAACATGACGTACACATAGGATGATAGAATAGGTCCTGAAATTTAGTATTATACCACCCAAGTTACCGTAAAAACTTAGGTTTTGGAAATATGGCTGATTAAAGTAGTCGCATTGAGATGTGCGGACAGCGATTTGTCAAAGTATGACATGAAAAATAAAATAAATACGGAAGTGTGCCAACATGACGTACACATAGAATGATAGAATAGGTCCTGAAATTTAGTATTATACCACCCAAGTTACCTTAAAAACTTAGGTTTTGGAAATATGGGTGATTAAATTAGTCGCTATGCAATGTGCGGACAACGATTTGTCTAAGATTGACATGAAATATAAAAATAAATACGGAATTGTGGATACATGACGTACACATAGGGTGATAGAATAGGACCAGAACTTATGTATTATACCACCCAAGTTACCGTAAAAACTTAGGTTTTGGAAATATGGGTGATTAAATTAGTCGCTATGCGATGTGCGGACAACGATTTGTCTAAGTTTGACATGAAATATAAAAATAAATACGGAATTTTGGATACATGACGTACACATTGGGTGATAGAATAGGATTAGAACTATATTATTATACCACTCAGGTTACCGTCAAAACTTAGGTTTTGGAAATACGGGTGATTAAAATAGTCGCTTTGGATGTGTGGACAGCGATCCACCTAAGTTTGACATAAAATATAAAATAAATACGGCAGTGTGTCAGCATGACGTACACGTAGGATGAAAGAATAGGACCAGAAATTTAGTACTATACCACCCAAGTTACCTTAAAAACTTAGGTTTTGGAAATATGGGTGAGTAAATTAGTCGCTATGCGATGTGCGGACAACGATTTGTCTAAGTATGACATGAAATATAATAATAAATACGGAAGTTCGCCAACATTACGTACATATAGGGTGATAGAATAGGACCAGAACCTCTGTATTATACCACCCAAGTTACCGTAAAAACTTAGGTTTTGGAAATATGGCTGATTAAAGTAGTCGCATTGAGATGTGCGGACAGAGATTTGTCGAAGTTTGACACGAAATATAAAAAAAATACGGAGGTGTGCCAACATGACGTACACATAGGATGATAGAATAGGTCCAGAACTTTAGTACTATACCACCCAAGTTACCGTAAAAACTTAGGTTTTGGAAATATGGCTGATTAAAAAAGTCGCATTGAGATGTGCGGACAGCGATTTGTCAAAGTATGACATGAAAAATAAAATAAATACGGAAGTGTGCCAACATGACGTACACATAGGATGATAGAATAGGTCCTGAAATTTAGTATTATACCACCCAAGTTACCTTAAAAACTTAGGTTTTGGAAATATGGGTGATTAAATTAGTCGCTATGCGATGTGCGGACAAGGATTTGTCTAAGTTTGACATGAAATATAAAAATAAATACGGAATTTTGGATACATGACGTACACATTGGGTGATAGAATAGGATTAGAACTATATTATTATACCACTCAGGTTACCGTCAAAACTTAGGTTTTGGAAATACGGGTGATTAAAATAGTCGCTTTGGATGTGTGGACAGCGATCCACCTAAGTTTGACATGAAATATAAAATAAATACGGAAGTGTGTCAGCATGACGTACACGTAGGATGAAAGAATAGGACCAGAACTTTAGTACTATACCACCCAAGCTACCTTAAAAACTTAGGTTTTGGAAATATGGGTGATTAAATTAGTCGCTATGCGATGTGCGGACAACGATTTGTCTAAGTTTGACATGAAATATAAAAATAAATACGGAATTGTGGATACATGACGTAAACATAGGGTGATAGAATAGGACCAGAACTTCTGTATTATACCACCCAAGTTACCGTAAAAACTTAGGTTTTGGAAATATGGGTGATTAAATTAGTCGCTATGCGATGTGCGGACAACGATTTGTCTAAGTTTGACATGAAATATAAAAATAAATACGGAATTTTGGATACATGACGTACACATTGGGTGATAGAATAGGATTAGAACTATATTATTATACCACTCAGGTTACCGTCAAAACTTAGGTTTTGGAAATACGGGTGATTGAAATAGTCGCTTTGGATGTTTGGACAGCGATCCACCTAAGTTTGACATAAAATATAAAATAAATACGGCAGTGTGTCAGCATGACGTACACGTAGGATGAAAGAATAGGACCAGAACTTTAGTACTATACCACCCAAGTTACCTTAAAAACTTAGGTTTTGGAAATATGGGTGATTAAATTAGTCGCTATGCGATGTGCGGACAACGATTTGTCTAAGTATGACATGAAATATAATAATAAATACGGAATTGCGGATACATGACGTACACATAGGGTGATAGAATAGGACCAGATCTTCTGTATTATACCACCCAAGTTACCGTTAAAACTTAGGTTTTGGAAATATGGCTGATTAAAGTAGTCGCATTGAGATGTGCGGACAGAGATTTGTCGAAGTTTGACACGAAATATAAAATAAATACGGAAGTGTGCCAACATGACGTACACATAGGATGATAGAATAGGTACTGAAATTTAGTACTATACCACCCAAGCTACCTTAAAAACTTAGGTTTTGGAAATATGGGTGATTAAATTAGTCGCTATGCGATGTGCGGACAGCGATTTGTCTAAGTTTGACATGAAATATAAAAATAAATACGGAATTGTGGATACATGACGTACACATAGGGTGATAGAATAGGACCAGAAATCTGGATTATACCACCCAAGTTACCGTAAAAACTTAGGTTTTGGAAATATGGGTGATTAAATTAGTCGCTATGCGATGTGCGGACAACGATTTGTCTAAGTTTGACACGAAATATAAAATAAATACGGAGGTGTGCCAACATGACGTACACATAGGATGATAGAATAGGTCCAGAACCTTAGTACTATACCACCCAAGTAACCTTAAAAACTTAGGTTTTGGAAATACGGGTGATTAAAATAGTCGCTTTGGATGTGTGGACAGCGATCCACCTAAGTTTGACATAAAATATAAAATAAATACGGAATTTTGGATACATGACGTACACATAGTGTGATAGAATAGGACCAGAACTTCTGGATTATACCACCCAAGTTACCGTAAAAACTTAGGTTTTGGAAATATGGGTGATTAAATTAGTCGCTATGCGATGTGCGGACAACGATTTGTCTAAGTTTGACATGAAATATAAAAATAAATACGGAATTGTGGATACATGACGTACACATAGGATGATAGAATAGGTCCTGAAATTTAGTATTATACCACCCAAGTTACCGTAAAAACTTAGGTTTTGGAAATATGGCTGATTAAAGTAGTCGCATTGAGATGTGCGGACAGCGATTTGTCAAAGTATGACATGAAAAATAAAATAAATACGGAAGTGTGCCAACATGACGTACACATAGGATGATAAAATAGGTCCTGAAATTTAGTATTATACCACCCAAGTTACCTTAAAAACTTAGGTTTTGGAAATATGGGTGATTAAATTAGTCGCTATGCGATGTGCGGACAACGATTTGTCGAAGTTTGAAACGAAATATAAAAAAAATACGGAGGTGTGCCAACATGACGTACACATAGGATGATAGAATAGGTCCAGAACTTTAGTACTATACCACCCAAGTTACCGTAAAAACTTAGGTTTTGGAAATATGGCTGATTAAAAAAGTCGCATTGAGATGTGCGGACAGCGATTTGTCAAAGTATGACATGAAAAATAAAATAAATACGGAAGTGTGCCAACATGACGTACACATAGGATGATAGAATAGGTCCTGAAATTTAGTATTATACCACCCAAGTTACCTTAAAAACTTAGGTTTTGGAAATATGGGTGATTAAATTAGTCGCTATGCGATGTGCGGACAACGATTTGTCTAAGTTTGACATGAAATATAAAAAAAAATACGGAATTTTGGATACATGACGTACACATTGGGTGATAGAATAGGATTAGAACTATATTATTATACCACTCAGGTTACCGTCAAAACTTAGGTTTTGGAAATACGGGTGATTAAAATAGTCGCTTTGGATGTGTGGACAGCGATCCACCTAAGTTTGACATAAAATATAAAATAAGTACGGAAGTGTGTCAGCATGACGTACACGTAGGATGAAAGAATGGGACCAGAACTTTAGTACTATACCACCCAAGTTACCTTAAAAACTTAGGTTTTGGAAATATGGGTGATTAAATTAGTCGCTATGCGATGTGCGGACAACGATTTGTCTAAGTATGACATGAAATATAATAATAAATACGGAAGTTCGCCAACATTACGTACATATAGGGTGATAGAATAGGACCAGAACTTCTGTATTATACCACCCAAGTTACCGTAAAAACTTAGGTTTTGGAAATATGGCTGATTAAAGTAGTCGCATTGAGATGTGCGGACAGAGATTTGTCGAAGTTTGACACGAAATATAAAAAAAATACGGAGGTGTGCCAACATGACGTACACATAGGATGATAGAATAGGTCCTGAAATTTAGTACTATACCACCCAAGTTACCTTAAAAACTTAGGTTTTGGAAATATGGGTGATTAAATTAGTCGCTATGCGATGTGCGGACAGCGATTTATCTAAGTTTGACATGAAATATAAAAATAAATACGGAATTGTGGATACATGACGTACACATAGGGTGATAGAATAGGACCAGAAATCTGGATTATACCACCCAAGTTACCGTAAAAACTTAGGTTTTGGAAATATGGGTGATTAAATTAGTCGCTATGCGATGTGCGGACAACGATTTGTCTAAGTTTGACATGAAATATAAAAATAAATACGGAATTTTGGATACATGACGTACACATTGGATGATAGAATAGGAGTAGAACTATATTAATATACCACTCAGATTACCGTCAAAACTTAGGTTTTGGAAATACGGGTGATTAAAATAGTCGCTTTGGATGTGTGGACAGCGATCCACCTAAGTTTGACATAAAATATAAAATAAATACGGCAGTGTGTCAGCATGACGTACACGTAGGATGAAAGAACAGGACCAGAACTTTAGTACTATACCACCCAAGTTAACTTAAAAACTTAGGTTTTGGAAATATGGGTGATTAAATTAGTCGCTATGCGATGTGCGGACAACGATTTGTCTAAGTATGACATGAAATATAATAATAAATACGGAAGTGTGCCAACATTACGTACATATAGGGTGATAGAATAGGACCAGAACTTCTGTATTATACCACCCAAGTTACCGTAAAAACCTAGGTTTTGGAAATATGGCTAATTAAAGTAGTCGCATTGAGATGTGCGGACAGAGATTTGTCGAAGTTTGACACGAAATATAAAAAAATACGGAGGTGTGCCAACATGACGTACACATAGGATGATAGAATAGGTCCAGAACTTTAGTACTATACCACCCAAGTTACCTTAAAAACTTAGGTTTTGGAAATATGGGTGATTAAATTAGTCGCTATGCGATGTGCGGACAACGATTTGTCAAAGTATGACATGAAATATAATAATAAATACGGAATTGCGGATACATGACGTACACTTAGGGTGATAGAATAGTACCAGAACTTCTGTATTATACTACCCAAGTTACCGTAAAAACTTAGGTTTTGGAAATATGGCTGATTAAAGTAGTCGCATTGAGATGTGCAAACAGAGATTTATCGAAGTTTGACACGAAATATAAAATAAATACGGAAGTGTGCCAACATGACGTACACATAGGATGATAGAATAGGTCCTGAAATTTAGTACTATACCACCCAAGTTACCTTAAAAACTTAGGTTTTGGAAATATGGGTGATTAAATTAGTCGCTATGCGATGTGCGGACAGCGATTTGTCTAAGTTTGACATGAAATATAAAAATAAATACGGAATTGTGGATACATGACGTACACATAGGGTGATAGAATAGGACCAGAAATCTGGATTATACCACCCAAGTTACCGTAAAAACTTAGGTTTTGGAAATATGGGTGATTAAATTAGTCGCTATGCGATGTGCGGACAACGATTTGTCTAAGTTTGACATGAAATATAAAAATAAGTACGGAATTGTGGATACATGACGTACACATAGGGTGATAGAATAGGACCAGAACTTCTGTATTATACCACCCAAGTTACCGTAAAAACTTAGGTTTTGGAAATATGGCTGATTAAAGTAGTCGCATTGAGATGTGCGGACAGAGATTTGTCGAAGTTTGACACGAAATATAAAATTAATACGGAAGTGTGCCAACATGACGTACACATAGGATGATAGAATAGGTCCTGAAATTTAGTATTATACCACCCAAGTTACCTTAAAAACTTAGGTTTTGGAAATATGGGTGATTAAATTAGTCGCTATGCGATGTGCGGACAGCGATTTTTCTAAGTTTGACATGAAATATAAAAATAAATACGGAATTGTGGATACATGTCGTACACATAGGGTGATAGAATAGGACCAGAACTTCTGTATTATACCACCCAAGTTACCGTAAAAACTTAGGTTTTGGAAATATGGCTGATTAAAGTAGTCGCATTGAGATGTGCGGACAGCGATTTGTCAAAGTATGACATGAAAAATAAAATAAATACTGAATTGTGCCAACATGACGTACACATAGGATGATAGAATAGGTCCTGAAATTTAGTATTATACCACCCAAGTTACCGTAAAAACTTAGGTTTTGGAAATATGGCTGATTAAAGTAGTCGCATTGAGATGTGCGGACAGCGATTTGTCAAAGTATGACATGAAAAATAAAATAAATACGGAAGTGTGCCAACATGACGTACACATAGAATGATAGAATAGGTCCTGAAATTTAGTATTATACCACCCAAGTTACCTTAAAAACTTAGGTTTTGGAAATATGGGTGATTAAATTAGTCGCTATGCAATGTGCGGACAACGATTTGTCGAAGTTTGACTTGAAATATAAAAAAAATACGGAGGTGTGCCAACATGACGTACACCTAGGATGATAGAATAGGTCCAGAACTTTAGTACTATACCACCCAAGTTACCGTAAAAACTTAGGTTTTGGAAATATGGCTGATTAAAATAGTCGCATTGAGATGTGCGGACAGCGATTTGTCAAAGTATGGCATGAAAAATAAAATAAATACGGAAGTGTGCCAACATGACGTACACATAGGATGATAGAATAGGTCCTGAAATTTAGTATTATACCACCCAAGTTACCTTAAAAACTTAGGTTTTGGAAATATGGGTGATTAAATTAGTCGCTATGCGATGTGCGGATAACGATTTGTCTAAGTTTGACATGAAATATAAAAATAAATACGGAATTGTGGATACATGACGTACACATAGGGTGATAGAATAGGACCAGAACTTATGTATTATACCACCCAAGTTACCGTAAAAACTTAGGTTTTGGAAATATGGGTGATTAAATTAGTCGCTATGCGATGTGCGGACAACGATTTGTCTAAGTTTGACATGAAATATAAAAATAAATACGGAATTTTGGATACATGACGTACACATTGGGTGATAGAATAGGATTAGAACTATATTATTATACCACTCAGGTTACCGTCAAAACTTAGGTTTTGGAAATACGGGTGATTAAAATAGTCGCTTTGGATGTGTGGACAGCGATCCACCTAAGTTTGACATAAAATATAAAATAAATACGGCAGTGTGTCAGCATGACGTACACGTAGGATGAAAGAATAGGACCAGAAATTTAGTACTATACCACCCAAGTTACCTTAAAAACTTAGGTTTTGGAAATATGGGTGATTAAATTAGTCGCTATGCGATGTGCGGACAACGATTTGTCTAAGTATGACATGAAATATAATAATAAATACGGAAGTTCGCCAACATTACGTACATATAGGGTGATAGAATAGGACCAGAACCTCTGTATTATACCACCCAAGTTACCGTAAAAACTTAGGTTTTGGAAATATGGCTGATTAAAGTAGTCGCATTGAGATGTGCGGACAGAGATTTGTCGAAGTTTGACACGAAATATAAAAAAAATACGGAGGTGTGCCAACATGACGTACACATAGGATGATAGAATAGGTCCAGAACTTTAGTACTATACCCCCCAAGTTACCTTAAAAACTTAGGTTTTGGAAATATGGGTGATTAAATTAGTCGCTATGCGATGTGCGGACAACGATTTGTCTAAGTAAGACATGAAATATAAAAATAAATACGGAATTGTGGATACATGACGTACACATAGGGTGATAGAATAGGACCAGAAATCTGGATTATACCACCCAAGTTACCCTAAAAACTTAGGTTTTGGAAATATGGGTGATTAAATTAGTCGCTATGCGATGTGCGGACAACGATTTGTCTAAGTTTGACATGAAATATAAAAATAAGTACGGAATTGTGGATACATGACGTACACATAGGGTGATAGAATAGGACCAGAACTTCTGTATTATACCACCCAAGTTACCATAAAAACTTAGGTTTTGGAAATATGGCTGATTAAAGTAGTCGCATTGAGATGTGCGGACAGAGATTTGTCGAAGGTTGACACGAAATATAAAATAAATACGGAAGTGTGCCAACATGACGTACACATAGGATGATAGAATAGGTCCTGAAATTTAGTATTATACCACCCAAGTTACCTTAAAAACTTAGGTTTTGGAAATATGGGTGATTAAATTAGTCGCTATGCGATGTGCGGACAGCGATTTGTCTAAGTTTGACATGAAATATAAAAATAAATACGGAATTGTGGATACATGACGTACACATAGGGTGATAGAATAGGACCAGATCTTCTGTATTTTACCACCCAAGTTACCGTAAAAACTTAGGTTTTGGAAATATGGCTGATTAAAGTAGTCGCATTGAGATGTGCGGACAGCGATTTGTCAAAGTATGACATGAAAAATAAAATAAATACGGAAGTGTGCCAACATGACGTACACATAGAATGATAGAATAGGTCCTGAAATTTAGTATTATACCACCCAAGTTACCTTAAAAACTTAGGTTTTGGAAATATTGGTGATTAAATTAGTCGCTATGCAATGTGCGGACAACGATTTGTCGAAGTTTGACACGAAATATAAAAAAAATACGGAGGTGTGCCAACATGGCGTACACCTAGGATGATAGAATAGGTCCAGAACTTTAGTACTATACCACCCAAGTTACCGTAAAAACTTAGGTTTTGGAAATATGGCTGATTAAAATAGTCGCATTGAGATGTGCGGACAGCGATTTGTCAAAGTATGACTTGAAAAATAAAATAAATACGGAAGTGTGCAAACATGACGTACACATAGGATGATAGAATAGGTCCTGAAATTTAGTATTATACCACCCAAGTTACCTTAAAAACTTAGGTTTTGGAAATATGAATGATTAAATTAGTCGCTATGCGATGTGCGTTTAACGATTTGTCTAAGTTTGACATGAAATATAAAAATAAATACGGAATTGTGGATACATGACGTACACATAGGGTGATAGAATAGGACCAGAACTTATGTATTATACCACCCAAGTTACCGTAAAAACTTAGGTTTTGGAAATATGGGTGATTAAATTAGTCGCTATGCGATGTGCGGACAACGATTTGTCTAAGTTTGACATGAAATATAAAAATAAATACGGAATTTTGGATACATGACGTACACATTGGGTGATAGAATAGGATTAGAACTATATTATTATACCACTCAGGTTACCGTCAAAACTTAGGTTTTGGAAATACGGGTGATTAAAATAGTCGCTTTGGATGTGTGGACAGCGATCCACCTAAGTTTGACATAAAATATAAAATAAATACGGCAGTGTGTCAGCATGACGTACACGTAGGATGAAAGAATAGGACCAGAAATTTAGTACTATACCACCCAAGTTACCTTAAAAACTTAGGTTTTGGAAATATGGGTGATTAAATTAGTCGCTATGCGATGTGCGGACAACGATTTGTCTAAGTATGACATGAAATATAATAATAAATACGGAAGTTCGCCAACATTACGTACATATAGGGTGATAGAATAGGACCAGAACCTCTGTATTATACCACCCAAGTTACCGTAAAAACTTAGGTTTTGGAAATATGGCTGATTAAAGTAGTCGCATTGAGATGTGCGGACAGAGATTTGTCGAAGTTTGACACGAAATATAAAAAAAATACGGAGGTGTGCCAACATGACGTACACATAGGATGATAGAATAGGTCCAGAACTTTAGTACTATACCACCCAAGTTACCTTAAAAACTTAGGTTTTGGAAATATGGGTGATTAAATTAGTCGCTATGCGATGTGCGGACAACGATTTGTCTAAGTAAGACATGAAATATAAAAATAAATACGGAATTGTGGATACATGACGTACACATAGGGTGATAGAATAGGACCAGAAATCTGGATTATACCACCCAAGTTACCCTAAAAACTTAGGTTTTGGAAATATGGGTGATTAAATTAGTCGCTATGCGATGTGCGGACAACGATTTGTCTAAGTTTGACATGAAATATAAAAATAAGTACGGAATTGTGGATACATGACGTACACATAGGGTGATAGAATAGGACCAGAACTTCTGTATTATACCACCCAAGTTACCGTAACAACTTAGGTTTTGGAAATATGGCTGATTAAAGTAGTCGCACTGAGATGTGCGGACAGAGATTTGTCGAAGGTTGACACGAAATATAAAATAAATACGGAAGTGTGCCAACATGACGTACACATAGGATGATAGAATAGGTCCTGAAATTTAGTATTATACCACCCAAGTTACCTTAAAAACTTAGGTTTTGGAAATATGGGTGATTAAATTAGTCGCTATGCGATGTGCGGACAGCGATTTGTCTAAGTTTGACATGAAATATAAAAATAAATACGGAATTGTGGATACATGACGTACACATAGGGTGATAGAATAGGACCAGATCTTCTGTATTTTACCACCCAAGTTACCGTAAAAACTTAGGTTTTGGAAATATGGCTGATTAAAGTAGTCGCATTGAGATGTGCGGACAGCGATTTGTCAAAGTATGACATGAAAAATAAAATAAATACAGAAGTGTGCCAACATGACGTACACATAGAATGATAGAATAGGTCCTGAAATTTAGTATTATACCACCCAAGTTACCTTAAAAACTTAGGTTTTGGAAATATTGGTGATTAAATTAGTCGCTATGCAATGTGCGAACAACGATTTGTCGAAGTTTGACACGAAATATAAAAAAAATACGGAGGTGTGCCAACATGACGTACACCTAGGATGATAGAATAGGTCC